>CAXHUQ010001077.1:0-5000 GCA_964020085.1 Micromussa lordhowensis
CAGAGACGATCTGGGGAGAGTAGCATGATAACGAGGCATCAAGGGCAGCCAAGCTCATAACAACTATGGCGTCCTTTCAGAACAACATTGTTTACGGTCCTTCGTTTTTCACTGAGGATGATATTCCTGGCAGTTCGTTGGATGGAAGAAATCCGAATCGATTGAAAAATTCCGAATTAAAGTTTTGGTTGAAGTGTCGTGGCGATTCGTGTATAGGATTGTCAACCAAAGCTCAACTTTGTAAGCGGTAAGTTTCGAGACCAAACAATAAGCTTAGCGTCGTTGCTATGGCCTAGAGTCTCAAATATTTCCATTACTTTACAGGGTAAACGAGTACTTGGAGGCAAACATTACCCACCTCCTTGTTGATCCAGATGAAAATGTTATTTATACCAGGCGTAAAAGATGACTTCTCGGTGGTCAGGATAATTCTACTAATCCAAACTTACCTCCGGTCGACGAGCCACCTCACAACACAAAGAAGGTAGCTTTTCCTGCAAATGGATGGGGAACGTCTCTGGAAAAAAGTCCACTGTTTACCCGTGCAGAAATGGATCGTCATATTTCCAACTCAGGGAAAAAGCACAATAACAGCGCAGATAATCACATGTTGCCCACAGGACTGCGGAAAGCAAAGGGTTTTCTTGCTGATGAATACCTTCATGATATACAAACCTATCACGATGAAAGGTATTTCTATTATCGCGCCAAGTGTTTTCACAGTTTCAAAACTCGTGAAGAGCCACATAAACTTGCACTTTGTATTGTTTCTGGAGAAGTCGAGCATGCATATTGTGGGCCAAGTTGTGCAGCTGGAAAGTCAGGATTCTGCAACAATGTCCTGGCTTTCATGATGAAAGTAAGTTAATACTCATTGTTTAACTGTAAGGATGTTCGGGACCTGAGAGATGAAGAAGATGAAAACCCGAGCACAGCATGTACTTCTGCCTTGCAGAGCTGGCACCGATCAAGACTTGACGGGATCCATGCCCAGCCTGTTATGGAAGTAGTGATTTCCAATCCAGTAAACAGTGCTGATAAAAACAAGAAAACTGGGGTGACTTGCCTAGTAACCAAAGCAAGGAGAGGAGAAAGTGACACTAATGGAAAACTTAAAAATTTAATTGAATCTCTTGAGCAGCATAGCTCAAAAATAGGTATTACACAAGTTGTCGACACTGCTAGTCTTGATACTTTGCCTACTGTGGACACTCGCTTTGGAAAATGTCCAGTTGGATCATATGGATCATACCAGCTATCCTTCACAGAGTCTAGTTTCTCTTACATAAGCTCGTTTGATGGATCTCGAGAGGTTGCTCACTGCACAGCAACTGAATTCCCCGCTTACCCCTCTTTTCCTTTGGATGAATGTAATGGCTCTTTAGTTCCACCAGACAATCTAACTGAGAAAGAGCAGGAACTGCTAAGGAGTCTTAATGTAAATGTTATCAAGGCCAACAAAATTGAAGAAAAGACAAGAGAGCAGGCGGAGTGTGTGGAATGGATGCAAGAATGCAAAAACAGATTTACCGCATCTAACTTTGGGAAAATTTCAAGGAGGCAAAGGAACCATAAGAAGTTTGTTGAAGATCTTTTGGCACAAAAACCGATTTCTGCTGCGGCATTGGAACATGGCAAAAAATATGAACCAGTGGCCTTAAAAGAATACGAGAAATATCTGCGTAAAGTGGGAAAGCCTGTTAAGGTACTCAAAAGTGGTCTGTTTGTGTCACCTAAAGTTCCAATTTTAGGTTGTTCACCTGATGCTAAAGTCATTGACTTGAGCTGCAAAGACAGCTTTGGAATTGGGGAAGTGAAATGTCCTTCTTCTAAATTTAATGTTACACCCCTTGATGCTTGTGACGACCCTGGCTTCTTCATGGAGAAGAAAGATGGAAAACCCACATTGAAAAAAGGACATGTCTATTACGACCAAGTACAAGGACTTATGGGACTAACTGGTGCCCAGTGGTGCGATTTTATTGTTTATACAAGTAAAGGACTTAGTGTGGAGAGGATCAAGTTTGATCAAGATCACTGGGATACCCTCTGCCAGAAACTGTGTGATTACTACTTTAAATATTTCCTTCCTGTAGCTGCTCTGTAGAAAATTAGAACATTTTACAAGGCGAAAGAGTTTTTCAAGGCTGAGTTTGTGGTGTTCCATTCTCATTCACTATTATTACAATCACTATATGGACAACACTTTAATTTAGATTCCACAGAATTTCTGTATTAGTTTTCAATAATACATATGTCATTATAGCAACAGGCATGAAGTACACGCAGCAGGAAAATATAATTTAATTGTTTTGTCTGTTTAGCTACTTCATGGAGATGCTTTGACTACAGTTGTGTCTTTGTGAGAGAAGGGTGAGGGGAGAGGCTATCACAGAATAATTAGCACATAATAACCCTGAAAAATTCCGAAAGTGTAAATCGACGAAAACAACAATTGGCAAGAGGAGTATAAAACTAAGGTTTTACTGGAGACAGAAGTCTATTTGCAAATCAGTTTTTTTCGGTTTTAAAGGATAACAAAAACTATTCACTAATAATACTGTTTTGGAAATCACAGAGCATAGCACACACTGCCCACATTTGATTTACAACCGTAAAGTTGGTGAATGGAACCACACTGTCCCATATGTGAAAATTTTTAATTTTGTTTATTGCCCTTTCCACATGAATACGAAGGGCAGCAATCGATTGTGTCTCTACCACTTCCTCAGGGCTCATTTGCCCCTTACTTCCTAGAAAGGGCGGTATATTCAGGGAAACTCCAAGGGGCAACAGATCCTCTACTGTAAATCCCTTATCTGCCATGACAGCATCTCCTCGGTTGAATGGTAGCTTTAAAAATCCAGATCTTGTTACTATCTCTCTATCAGAGAGGTGGCCAGTGTAGAGCCGGCTAACAAAAGTTAGAGCACCTCCAGGTGATATGCCAACCAAACTCTTAAGTGTTGTGTGGTTTTTATATGAACTAAAAAGTTTACTGTTCAGGCGCATGCTCTTGGGCATCTGACAGCGGATCTCAGGGCAGTCAATAATTACTCTGGTTGATGGATATCTCTCTTTAAAATCAGCTGGAATGTGTTTGTCAATTTGAACCCTTGATGGCCACACTGGAATTGTGCTAAATTCTAAATACATAAAATTTATCCATGAAATTATTACTCTACTGACAGTTGTCTGTGAAATTCCATACAAATGGGCCAAATGATCTTGTTTAAATCCTTGCCTCAGTCTGCAAAGGGTTAAAAAATATTCATCCTTCGGAGTTAAATGTCTAGGTCTGCCCTGTTTGGGGGCATCCTCATCATACCTGTTATTCACTGTGTCTGACTCATCGGATTGTGAATGCCAGTAAATTATGTTCTCCCCATTCCTTCCAGGGTCCAGGAATGCAAAAACACTTTCAAATACACTTCTGTTTGGAAATCCTGTATAGAAAGCCACATCTTTATCAGAATCAAACCGGTCTACATGAAATACCCTTGCCTGTAAAACACTGTTCCGGCGTGTCAATTCTTCAACTTCCGATTCTAAATTTTCTTGTTGAACCTTTACTTTACAGAGTTCTTGAACCAGCCATTTGTTTTCCACTTTAAGGTCGCGGCTTATATCTTGTAATTCTTGGTCGTCTATACAAGGCTCGGAATATGTGCTGGTTGATGTAAGAACCTGACATTCGGATTTCTGTGCTGTAATGCTGACATCGCACGTGGAAACATCTTCAGCGTTCATGGTTGTGGTTTTTGCTGTGCTTTTTCTCTTAATTGGGCTTCTTCTCATCAGTGCCTTACGTTTTACCGGGGATCCCTTTTTCTGTGCTGTAATGCTGACATCGCATGTGGAAACATCTTCAGCGTTCGTGGTTGTGGTTTTTGCTGCACTTTTTCTCTTAATTGGGCTTCTTCTCATCGGTGCCTTACGTTTTACCGGGGATCCCTTTTTCCAAGGAAATCGAGACGGCACTGCAGTAGCTAGTAAAGTACGCTTACGACCTGCAATTGCTTTGACAATATCTCCTGGCTTAAAATGCCTCGAGCAAACTTTCGTGTTCTCGGTCACTTTAAAGTGTTCGCCGACATCTCTTCGTATGGCGGCTATCCATTTCATGAACATATCTCTTTCCTTAACTTGGTCAGGAAACTTAAAGTAAGAAATCTTTTCCCCATCTTCTACATAAACTTTCTTTTTGCATTCAGGAACACAGCAATTTTGAGGCATTTTCTCCGAATTTCTCACGTGTGTGCGATTACCATTTGTAAACAGACAACCGGCCCTTGATGCCTCATTATCATGCTACTCTCCCCAGATCGTCTCAGGCGGTCGCCATTTTGGAATAAGGCGTATTACAGTTCAAGTTCTCTGACAGTTCTCGATATTTGTTGAGAAATGCCAAGCGATTCTAAATAATGTTTTGGTTTTGTAGTGGACGAGCTCTCTTAGCCTTGGCATACTAGAAAGTATGGGTAAGTTTTTATATTTTTTTTTAAAAAAAAGAAACACTTTCCGGCTGTCGGGTATATAGACGCAATGTTCTTTGTTTGTAAGATAATTTGGTTTTATCAACTAGGTTGATAATGTGAATTGGCCACCGTAAAGAGATTCGGAAGCCAATTCACATTATCAACCCAGTTGATAAACCAAATTATGTTGTAATACTCCCACCGACGCAGCACCACAGTTTCTTTAGGAACTTGTCCCCTTTATTCTTTGTTTGTAGTGTGAACAAATTTATAGCATAACAGAATAAATCCGTGAAGTTGTATTATCAGCATAGCACGTCGTCCAAAGCACCAGCAGAGAAAAACACTAACACAATTATTGGATGCAAGAAAAATAAGTTAATACCTTGGCCGCTGAGAATTCACGCGGAATGTGGCCCGGACATTTAGGGATTGTTTTAGTGTCGAGTATTATGGTAGACACGTAAAAATAACAAGACGAAATATCACCTTGAGTGAGTTATAAGCTAGCTTTTTTAAAGA
>CAXHUQ010001077.1:10000-145000 GCA_964020085.1 Micromussa lordhowensis
ATTTATTTATTACAAATGCGGGCGGTGCGAGCTGTTACAAATTCAGAATATCGAGCACATACTGCTCCTCTTTTACCAAACTGAAAATTTTAGATATCTTCCAAATCAATACCCTCGATATTGCAAAATTCATGTTCCGCTACCACAATAATCTACTGCCTCCACTTTTCCTCAATCTGTTTATGACAAACAGCCAAGTCCATAAATATGACACAAGAACAGCTGGTAATTATCGTGTGCATCCCTGTCGTATGAACATCAAAAAATTCACTATTCTTTACCTAGAACCTAGGGTCTGGAACTGTCTTCCTGCCTCTATTACCAATTTGTCTAACTTTCCTATGTTTAAAAGCAAAGTGCTAGAGTTTTTATTAAAATAGTTTCCGAGTTAGTTTCTGCCGCACTCCTTCGCAGCATTTATCTTGCTTCATATTGTGATGCCGAGGTGGCCTCTCCTATAAGCCTTGTGGTTTCTTGAGGTCTCCTCGCCTAACAACTTGCTGTATATTATTATTATTATTTAATTATTAAGGCAAATAAAATGATGATGATGATGATGATGATGATGAATCACCGAGACAGCAAATCGTTGAGCCAAGTCAGCATTTGTTGACCCAAGACGAAGTTTCACCATAGTTAATAAAAATTCATCTTTTTCTGTAAGTTCCCTTTTTGGGCCAAACTTCTTTGGACTTTTCTTGAAATTTCTCCCTTTCCGTGTTGACTTCACAGGACCAGTCCAGTATCTAAATCTCTTTACATTTTTCTTGACCATACCGAATAACGCATCAAATGCTGCCCTTGTGGGAATTCCAGTCAAAAGATTCACTTCTTTATCAGTTTTCAAGTCACCAGATTTAAGTCCTTTCTTTTCCCCCATTTTTTCAGCTTTTCTTTCAGAATTTTCAGTTCGTTTTCAGCGTTTTTTAGCTGCTCTTGCAATTCCTGGATGCGTAAGTCTTTATCTATACAACAATAGTTTACAAAAAAACTCTGCTTCTGGTCCACTACTGCAATTTTCGGAGTTTGCGGTGGTTTCCGGTGCTGTTGCAGTATTTTCAGACACACATGTCTCCGAGTGATGAGATATATTTTGCTCTACCAGTACCTCAGAAAAGTCTTTGCAGCTTTTCTTTGCTTTTCTGGGCTTCTTTTCAGGGATAATTTTGGAACGATCCAATGGGTTCTTTCGCTTTCCCTCCCACAACTTTGGACTTGAAGTTGTATCCCAAATCCTCTGTTGCGTCGGGATTGTCATTTGTAGGTTGGCCATCTTTAAAATGCATGCTGCACACTCGCGAAGAATTCTTTAGAGTCCAAACTTTTCCTTTCCTTGTTTTCCTGTTAATATTCTCCGTCCATTGCCTTCCTCCTTCTGTGTTAGGTCAGTGTCCCGTTCAAACATGCATGAAGAGTGCAGGTTTGTCTCGCCCATTTGTTCAACCTATTTCCGCCGTTTGAGCAGCCAACAACAACACAATTCCGGTGCCCAAATCCC
The DNA here is from genome assembly GCA_964020085.1 of Micromussa lordhowensis. Classification (NCBI taxonomy): domain Eukaryota; kingdom Metazoa; phylum Cnidaria; class Anthozoa; order Scleractinia; family Lobophylliidae; genus Micromussa; species Micromussa lordhowensis. The sequence continues at coordinate 11,499 of CAXHUQ010001077.1, forward strand.
ATACCTAGAGAAGAAATCAAAACAGAATTGATTGCAGACTTTAAGACATTTCGCAAGTTAACATCCCGCTCGAAACTAATTAACTTCTATCGCAATTTTTTCGCGAAAGACATAATTAATAGCCAAAAAAAATTGACTCACCAGTTTATTTGCTGACCAGTACAAAAGGCGTAAAGGAAGTATTCCAGTGGAAAACCAGAGCATAAATAAAAGGTAAACAGACGCGAAGCTGTCATGGACTTTCAGTAATGGCGGAGATTCGAAAGTTGGTGCTCACTTTTCTGGAGCGCCTATCCCATAATGCATTGCCTAAAACCGGAAGCGGGAAACTCTTGATGCTTGTATTTGTCAGAGAAGCTCCACAGCGGGGATATCTTCGCTTTTTTCGCATCCCAAAGATTTCACACGTATTCGAGGTTTATACAGAGCTAGTCTTGTTTTTCTTTCTAGTGAGATTAACTTTTTCTCCCTCGGTATTCACCGTACAGTTTCTTCAAACTGAAGCACATGCATTTGGTGCAACGGCTCAAAAGTTCATTCAAACTAAATTTCAACGTTCTCGTTACTGATTGGGCGAACGCTGTTTCCTTACAGTTACCAGAGACGTCTTGTCGTCGGTGACGGCCGAACAGTGACTATCGCACGTTACTCGACGTAATAAATATCAAGCAGAATATATAAGATTCTATACAATGATAGTTCTGTAAAGCATCATTTGCTGTACATTTATTGGTTATAAGCTCTCTTGGCAGTTCTAACATTTGGTGGTGGCCTTCAAAGAGAGCTTGCTTACAGGCTAATCGTGTACCGACAGAATGATTCTTGATGCTTCTATCCGTAGCCCTCTGCAAAACCCAGAGCCCAAATTACTTATTTTCCTTGAGACCTCATAAAAACAAAATTTTTTTACTTGGCGCTCTCCTTTCAGTCTCGAGTATTTACAAATGGAAGAGTTCTTAAATTGTGAGCGAAGTATGTTCATTACACGTAGTTGCAAAATTAATTCGTTGTCTTCTGATTTCCTGTCAGGCACTTGTTCAGTCAACGCTACCAGCAGCAACCAATGTATTTTTCGCTGAAGAACAGCTAAGTTCTCAATTCAGGGTAGGATAATCATCTTTGCAAAGAAAAAATTGAACTGGCCACATTTCTATATAAGTGCTGTTTCGAGAGGTATTTTCTTTCCTTACTTTTTAGGTACTTGAGCGGGAAAATGATACCGGACTGAGTCCAAACCCTGCATAAAATCATCCCTACCAACAGAAACCAATGTCTTTTTAGCTGAAGAACAGCCAAGTTCTCAATTCAGGGTAGGACAATCTTCTTTGCATAGAAATATTTAAACTGGCCACATTTTCACGCAAGTGCTGTTTTGAGGGGTGTTTTCTTTCTTTACTTGATAGATACTTGAGGAAAATGATACCGAGTCCGAAACTTGGATAAAATCAACCCTACCAGCAGAAACCGATGCAATGTTAGCCAAAGAACAGTCAAGTTCTCTACTCAAGGCAAGAGGATCTACCATGAAAAGGAAAAATTTGTCGGCAACGTTTATACATTTCGATACATTTACGCGCAACTGTTGTTTCGAGAGGGGTTTTCTTTTCTTTACTTTGTAGATACCTGAAGCAAATACTGAGACTGAGCCCGAACGTTGCATAAACTGCAGAAATCTTAAACAGAAAAGAAGCAACTACAGAGAAAAATGCGAACGATGCAGGCAAAGTTGAATGAGGTTAAGAAAAAGTTGGAATCAAATCAGATGGAATGGGTTCACATCTTTGAAAAAATCAACCAACAACCAATATCAAGGTCATCAGGTATGTTCCAAAAATCAAACTCGAATTTACAGTTCACAGTGCTGGGACAATTTCGTTGGCCTATTACTACAACCTCGGACAAAACCTGTTGAGACACATTACAAAAATACCTATTTTTTGCACTCACCCTGACAAAAGTGCTTACTGTCGCAAATTAAAAGACTGTTTCCCCCCTCCCCTATTGCAATGTTGTTTGCAGTAACACAAGAAATGCACGCTTGAACTGCTGAGCCGAAACAACATTGCACCAGGGGTGGGGAGGGGGACGAATTTGTTCCTTCTGGACACGATGATAACATCGCGCGAAATTGAAAATTGTATTGAAATGTCTCAACAGTTTTGTCCGGGGTTGTCTGAGATGGTTAATCATTCAAATTACTGTGTCTTCGCAATGGAAGTTCGGAAGATAGTGAATTTTGGCCCAGTTATTGCTCTTTCAATGAGCTTTCTGATAAATTAACCGAAACGCCAATTAAGCAATTACAACGCGTCAATTGTGACGTCCATAATAAGCCGCTTTATTTAAGGGCTTTCTACCTACACGAGAAAGAAATCATGGTGTTTAATGGTGAAATCAACCAGTCCAAAAGGGCTTATATTTAGTATTGAACACAAGAAAAGAAATTCTCGATCAAGGATATAGCTCGACAATGCCGTGTTTCACAAGCCACGGTGTATAGGATAAAAAAGGACAAGATAATTGACCGCGATCAAAGGAAGGAGTGGAGCAGAGATTTGGGAGGAAGGCCACGTAAACTGAGCTTGCGAGAGGAACGCCGCATTCTGCGAACTTTGTCCAGTTTGAGACACGAAGAGGGTAATTTTACATCCATTAGGCTAATGGCGAGAGCTGGGATAAGCCACAAACATGTGAGCAACAGAACAATCAGGCGATTCCTTCAAAGGGAAGGTTACTATTTCCTCCAAGCAAGGAAAAGGGCCTTCTGTCAGAAAAGGACTTAAAAGAACGCTTAAAAAATTCGCCAAAAATATCAGAAAAGACTACCCAAAGGATGTGTGGAAAGACAATGCAGCTTTTTATTTAGATTGCGTCAGTTTTTGGTATAAAAGGAACCCAGCAGATCAAGCCAGTGCGCCTCACGGCCGTATTTGGCGCAAGAAGTGTGAGGGTCTTATGCGCGGCTGCACTTCAAAGGGGGGCAAAGATGGAAGCGGTGAAAAAGTTGTGAAAGTTAATGTGGCTATTAGCTACGGCAAAGGTGTTATTGTGTGTCATCAGTATGATAAACTAGACGGCGCGTACTTTGCCAAATTTGTACAGGATAATTTCGAGAACATGTTTAGACTAGCGAACAAAAATAGGTCACGATTGTTTGTACAGGACAACTGTCCTGTCCAAAATAGCGCGCTAGCACGTCGCGCGCTACGTGACAAAAAAGCAAAGCAGTTGAATTTTCCCCCCAGGAGCGGTGACATTCATTGTATCGAAATTTTTTTTCATGCAGCTAAAGTAGACCTGGATAAGCAAGCTCTTGAGTTAAATATTGCACGCCAAACTTATGAAGAATTCAGTGAGCGCGTCACTAGAACAATTAAGAACAAGCCAGTTGATGTAGTTGACAAAATCATAGAATCAATGGATAATCGGATTTCTCTAGTTCTATTTTCTAAGGGACTGAGAACAAAATACTAGCCAATAGTTGGCCAATTAGTAGAAACAATAAATTAAGAGATAAAACCATGGCTTTATCGTGCCAAACCACGTCACGCGCGTGACAAAGTAACCGCAAATAAAGACTGTATAGTACCTGGTTGCCTGGACGGTGTGAATATTTCCGTTACAAAAACGCCTGCTCTTAATTTTAAAATTCGTCTAGTAAATCAGCAAAAGACTATGAAAATGCTTAAATACGAAGATTAAACGATTAACAAACTGAAACAAAGTCATTTCAACGATTAACAACGGTTGACAACGGTTAACAGCATTCATAAAGAAAAACAAGATACAGTCTATTGTTTTATTCTGAACAGTCGTTAACCGTTGTAAACCGATGTTAACCGTGGTGTTTTCTCTCTGTTGGGTTTTCTTTATTAAGTTAACCGTCTACGACCAAGCCACTATGTTTCTGAGGGCAAAATAAGCTCTGCAAAACACCTAGCACATGATGGGAGTTGTCGTTGTTGTTCCCGTCGCTATTATAAGATCGTCGTATTATAAGATTGTATTCGTCGTATTATAAGATTGTCGTTGTTGTTTCGTCGCTATTATAAGATCGTAAGAGCTCCATTTACATCGGCGATTAGGAGAGAATGTCGTTACTCTAGCAAGTAAAGCGTTTAGAGACGAGCAAGTTGTTTTAAAATGCACCAATGGTAACGTGACTGAGAAAAATGCATTACACACCTCGTGTAATGTAAGAGACAACTTCATTTTTCAGCCCAAAAATTGTTCTGAACATTCCACACAAATGAATAGTATTCAGTAACAATGCGTTTCATGCATTTCACCTAAAAAAATGACAATGACTGGCAGTAATTGACATCACAGTTAAAGAATGCAGAGAAACACCCCTAGACAACCTCGGACAAAACCTGTTGAGACACATTACAAAAATACCTATTTTTTGCACTCACCCTGACAAAAGTGCTTACTGTCGCAAATTAAAAGACTGTTTCCCCCCTCCCCTATTGCAATGTTGTTTGCAGTAACACAAGAAATGCACGCTTGAACTGCTGAGCCAAAACAACATTGCACCAGGGGTGGGGAGGGGGACGAATTTGTTCCTTCTGGACACGATGATAACATCGCGCGAAATTGAAAATTGTATTGAAATGTCTCAACAGTTTTGTCCGGGGTTGTCTGAGATGGTTAATCATTCAAATTACTGTGTCTTCGCAATGGAAGTTCGGAAGATAGTGAATTTTGGCCCAGTTATTGCTCTTTCAATGAGCTTTCTGATAAATTAACCGAAACGCCAATTAAGCAATTACAACGCGTCAATTGTGACGTCCATAATAAGCCGCTTTATTTAAGGGCTTTCTACCTACACGAGAAAGAAATCATGGTGTTTAATGGTGAAATCAACCAGTCCAAAAGGGCTTATATTTAGTATTGAACACAAGAAAAGAAATTCTCGATCAAGGATATAGCTCGACAATGCCGTGTTTCACAAGCCACGGTGTATAGGATAAAAAAGGACAAGATAATTGACCGCGATCAAAGGAAGGAGTGGAGCAGAGATTTGGGAGGAAGGCCACGTAAACTGAGCTTGCGAGAGGAACGCCGCATTCTGCGAACTTTGTCCAGTTTGAGACACGAAGAGGGTAATTTTACATCCATTAGGCTAATGGCGAGAGCTGGGATAAGCCACAAACATGTGAGCAACAGAACAATCAGGCGATTCCTTCAAAGGGAAGGTTACTATTTCCTCCAAGCAAGGAAAAGGGCCTTCTGTCAGAAAAGGACTTAAAAGAACGCTTAAAAAATTCGCCAAAAATATCAGAAAAGACTACCCAAAGGATGTGTGGAAAGACAATGCAGCTTTTTATTTAGATTGCGTCAGTTTTTGGTATAAAAGGAACCCAGCAGATCAAGCCAGTGCGCCTCACGGCCGTATTTGGCGCAAGAAGTGTGAGGGTCTTATGCGCGGCTGCACTTCAAAGGGGGGCAAAGATGGAAGCGGTGAAAAAGTTGTGAAAGTTAATGTGGCTATTAGCTACGGCAAAGGTGTTATTGTGTGTCATCAGTATGATAAACTAGACGGCGCGTACTTTGCCAAATTTGTACAGGATAATTTCGAGAACATGTTTAGACTAGCGAACAAAAATAGGTCACGATTGTTTGTACAGGACAACTGTCCTGTCCAAAATAGCGCGCTAGCACGTCGCGCGCTACGTGACAAAAAAGCAAAGCAGTTGAATTTTCCCCCCAGGAGCGGTGACATTCATTGTATCGAAATTTTTTTTCATGCAGCTAAAGTAGACCTGGATAAGCAAGCTCTTGAGTTAAATATTACACGCCAAACTTATGAAGAATTCAGTGAGCGCGTCACTAGAACAATTAAGAACAAGCCAGTTGATGTAGTTGACAAAATCATAGAATCAATGGATAATCAGATTTCTCTAGTTCTATTTTCTAAGGGACTGAGAACAAAATACTAGCCAATAGTTGGCCAATTAGTAGAAACAATAAATTAAGAGATAAAACCATGGCTTTATCGTGCCAAACCACGTCACGCGCGTGACAAACTAACCGCAAATAAAGACTGTATAGTACCTGGTTGCCTGGACGGTGTGAATTTTTCCGTTACAAAAACGCCTGCTCTTAATTTTAAAATTCGTCTAGTAAATCAGCAAAAGACTATGAAAATGCTTAAATACGAAGATTAAACGATTAACAAACTGAAACAAAGTCATTTCAACGATTAACAACGGTTGACAACGGTTAACAGCATTCATAAAGAAAAACAAGATACAGTCTATTGTTTTATTCTGAACAGTCGTTAACCGTTGTAAACCGATGTTAACCGTGGTGTTTTCTCTCTGTTGGGTTTTCTTTATTAAGTTAACCGTCTACGACCAAGCCACTATGTTTCTGAGGGCAAAATAAGCTCTGCAAAACACCTAGCACATGATGGGAGTTGTCGTTGTTGTTCCCGTCGCTATTATAAGATCGTCGTATTATAAGATTGTCGTTGTTGTTTCGTCGCTATTATAAGATCGTAAGAGCTCCATTTACATCGGCGATTAGGAGAGAATGTCGTTACTCTAGCAAGTAAAGCGTTTAGAGACGAGCAAGTTGTTTTAAAATGCACCAATGGTAACGTGACTGAGAAAAATGCATTACACACCTCGTGTAATGTAAGAGACAACTTCATTTTTCAGCCCAAAAATTGTTCTGAACATTCCACACAAATGAATAGTATTCAGTAACAATGCGTTTCATGCATTTCACCTAAAAAAATGACAATGACTGGCAGTAATTGACATCACAGTTAAAGAATGCAGAGAAACACCCCTAGACAACCTCGGACAAAACCTGTTGAGACACATTACAAAAATACCTATTTTTTGCACTCACCCTGACAAAAGTGCTTACTGTCGCAAATTAAAAGACTGTTTCCCCCCTCCCCTATTGCAATGTTGTTTGCAGTAACACAAGAAATGCACGCTTGAACTGCTGAGCCAAAACAACATTGCACCAGGGGTGGGGAGGGGGACGAATTTGTTCCTTCTGGACACGATGATAACATCGCGCGAAATTGAAAATTGTATTGAAATGTCTCAACAGTTTTGTCCGGGGTTGTCTGAGATGGTTAATCATTCAAATTACTGTGTCTTCGCAATGGAAGTTCGGAAGATAGTGAATTTTGGCCCAGTTATTGCTCTTTCAATGAGCTTTCTGATAAATTAACCGAAACGCCAATTAAGCAATTACAACGCGTCAATTGTGACGTCCATAATAAGCCGCTTTATTTAAGGGCTTTCTACCTACACGAGAAAGAAATCATGGTGTTTAATGGTGAAATCAACCAGTCCAAAAGGGCTTATATTTAGTATTGAACACAAGAAAAGAAATTCTCGATCAAGGATATAGCTCGACAATGCCGTGTTTCACAAGCCACGGTGTATAGGATAAAAAAGGACAAGATAATTGACCGCGATCAAAGGAAGGAGTGGAGCAGAGATTTGGGAGGAAGGCCACGTAAACTGAGCTTGCGAGAGGAACGCCGCATTCTGCGAACTTTGTCCAGTTTGAGACACGAAGAGGGTAATTTTACATCCATTAGGCTAATGGCGAGAGCTGGGATAAGCCACAAACATGTGAGCAACAGAACAATCAGGCGATTCCTTCAAAGGGAAGGTTACTATTTCCTCCAAGCAAGGAAAAGGGCCTTCTGTCAGAAAAGGACTTAAAAGAACGCTTAAAAAATTCGCCAAAAATATCAGAAAAGACTACCCAAAGGATGTGTGGAAAGACAATGCAGCTTTTTATTTAGATTGCGTCAGTTTTTGGTATAAAAGGAACCCAGCAGATCAAGCCAGTGCGCCTCACGGCCGTATTTGGCGCAAGAAGTGTGAGGGTCTTATGCGCGGCTGCACTTCAAAGGGGGGCAAAGATGGAAGCGGTGAAAAAGTTGTGAAAGTTAATGTGGCTATTAGCTACGGCAAAGGTGTTATTGTGTGTCATCAGTATGATAAACTAGACGGCGCGTACTTTGCCAAATTTGTACAGGATAATTTCGAGAACATGTTTAGACTAGCGAACAAAAATAGGTCACGATTGTTTGTACAGGACAACTGTCCTGTCCAAAATAGCGCGCTAGCACGTCGCGCGCTACGTGACAAAAAAGCAAAGCAGTTGAATTTTCCCCCCAGGAGCGGTGACATTCATTGTATCGAAATTTTTTTTCATGCAGCTAAAGTAGACCTGGATAAGCAAGCTCTTGAGTTAAATATTACACGCCAAACTTATGAAGAATTCAGTGAGCGTGTCACTAGAACAATTAAGAACAAGCCAGTTGATGTAGTTGACAAAATCATAGAATCAATGGATAATCAGATTTCTCTAGTTCTATTTTCTAAGGGACTGAGAACAAAATACTAGCCAATAGTTGGCCAATTAGTAGAAACAATAAATTAAGAGATAAAACCATGGCTTTATCGTGCCAAACCACGTCACGCGCGTGACAAACTAACCGCAAATAAAGACTGTATAGTACCTGGTTGCCTGGACGGTGTGAATTTTTCCGTTACAAAAACGCCTGCTCTTAATTTTCAAATTCGTCTAGTAAATCAGCAAAAGACTATGAAAATGCTTAAATACGAAGATTAAACGATTAACAAACTGAAACAAAGTCATTTCAACGATTAACAACGGTTGACAACGGTTAACAGCATTCATAAAGAAAAACAAGATACAGTCTATTGTTTTATTCTGAACAGTCGTTAACCGTTGTAAACCGATGTTAACCGTGGTGTTTTCTCTCTGTTGGGTTTTCTTTATTAAGTTAACCGTCTACGACCAAGCCACTATGTTTCTGAGGGCAAAATAAGCTCTGCAAAACACCTAGCACATGATGGGAGTTGTCGTTGTTGTTCCCGTCGCTATTATAAGATCGTCGTATTATAAGATTGTCGTTGTTGTTTCGTCGCTATTATAAGATCGTAAGAGCTCCATTTACATCGGCGATTAGGAGAGAATGTCGTTACTCTAGCAAGTAAAGCGTTTAGAGACGAGCAAGTTGTTTTAAAATGCACCAATGGTAACGTGACTGAGAAAAATGCATTACACACCTCGTGTAATGTAAGAGACAACTTCATTTTTCAGCCCAAAAATTGTTCTGAACATTCCACACAAATGAATAGTATTCAGTAACAATGCGTTTCATGCATTTCACCTAAAAAAATGACAATGACTGGCAGTAATTGACATCACAGTTAAAGAATGCAGAGAAACACCCCTAGACAACCTCGGACAAAACCTGTTGAGACACATTACAAAAATACCTATTTTTTGCACTCACCCTGACAAAAGTGCTTACTGTCGCAAATTAAAAGACTGTTTCCCCCCTCCCCTATTGCAATGTTGTTTGCAGTAACACAAGAAATGCACGCTTGAACTGCTGAGCCGAAACAACATTGCACCAGGGGTGGGGAGGGGGACGAATTTGTTCCTTCTGGACACGATGATAACATCGCGCGAAATTGAAAATTGTATTGAAATGTCTCAACAGTTTTGTCCGGGGTTGTCTGAGATGGTTAATCATTCAAATTACTGTGTCTTCGCAATGGAAGTTCGGAAGATAGTGAATTTTGGCCCAGTTATTGCTCTTTCAATGAGCTTTCTGATAAATTAACCGAAACGCCAATTAAGCAATTACAACGCGTCAATTGTGACGTCCATAATAAGCCGCTTTATTTAAGGGCTTTCTACCTACACGAGAAAGAAATCATGGTGTTTAATGGTGAAATCAACCAGTCCAAAAGGGCTTATATTTAGTATTGAACACAAGAAAAGAAATTCTCGATCAAGGATATAGCTCGACAATGCCGTGTTTCACAAGCCACGGTGTATAGGATAAAAAAGGACAAGATAATTGACCGCGATCAAAGGAAGGAGTGGAGCAGAGATTTGGGAGGAAGGCCACGTAAACTGAGCTTGCGAGAGGAACGCCGCATTCTGCGAACTTTGTCCAGTTTGAGACACGAAGAGGGTAATTTTACATCCATTAGGCTAATGGCGAGAGCTGGGATAAGCCACAAACATGTGAGCAACAGAACAATCAGGCGATTCCTTCAAAGGGAAGGTTACTATTTCCTCCAAGCAAGGAAAAGGGCCTTCTGTCAAAAAAGGACTTAAAAGAACGCTTAAAAAATTCGCCAAAAATATCAGAAAAGACTACCCAAAGGATGTGTGGAAAGACAATGCAGCTTTTTATTTAGATTGCGTCAGTTTTTGGTATAAAAGGAACCCAGCAGATCAAGCCAGTGCGCCTCACGGCCGTATTTGGCGCAAGAAGTGTGAGGGTCTTATGCGCGGCTGCACTTCAAAGGGGGGCAAAGATGGAAGCGGTGAAAAAGTTGTGAAAGTTAATGTGGCTATTAGCTACGGCAAAGGTGTTATTGTGTGTCATCAGTATGATAAACTAGACGGCGCGTACTTTGCCAAATTTGTACAGGATAATTTCGAGAACATGTTTAGACTAGCGAACAAAAATAGGTCACGATTGTTTGTACAGGACAACTGTCCTGTCCAAAATAGCGCGCTAGCACGTCGCGCGCTACGTGACAAAAAAGCAAAGCAGTTGAATTTTCCCCCCAGGAGCGGTGACATTCATTGTATCGAAATTTTTTTTCATGCAGCTAAAGTAGACCTGGATAAGCAAGCTCTTGAGTTAAATATTACACGCCAAACTTATGAAGAATTCAGTGAGCGTGTCACTAGAACAATTAAGAACAAGCCAGTTGATGTAGTTGACAAAATCATAGAATCAATGGATAATCAGATTTCTCTAGTTCTATTTTCTAAGGGACTGAGAACAAAATACTAGCCAATAGTTGGCCAATTAGTAGAAACAATAAATTAAGAGATAAAACCATGGCTTTATCGTGCCAAACCACGTCACGCGCGTGACAAACTAACCGCAAATAAAGACTGTATAGTACCTGGTTGCCTGGACGGTGTGAATTTTTCCGTTACAAAAACGCCTGCTCTTAATTTTCAAATTCGTCTAGTAAATCAGCAAAAGACTATGAAAATGCTTAAATACGAAGATTAAACGATTAACAAACTGAAACAAAGTCATTTCAACGATTAACAACGGTTGACAACGGTTAACAGCATTCATAAAGAAAAACAAGATACAGTCTATTGTTTTATTCTGAACAGTCGTTAACCGTTGTAAACCGATGTTAACCGTGGTGTTTTCTCTCTGTTGGGTTTTCTTTATTAAGTTAACCGTCTACGACCAAGCCACTATGTTTCTGAGGGCAAAATAAGCTCTGCAAAACACCTAGCACATGATGGGAGTTGTCGTTGTTGTTCCCGTCGCTATTATAAGATCGTCGTATTATAAGATTGTCGTTGTTGTTTCGTCGCTATTATAAGATCGTAAGAGCTCCATTTACATCGGCGATTAGGAGAGAATGTCGTTACTCTAGCAAGTAAAGCGTTTAGAGACGAGCAAGTTGTTTTAAAATGCACCAATGGTAACGTGACTGAGAAAAATGCATTACACACCTCGTGTAATGTAAGAGACAACTTCATTTTTCAGCCCAAAAATTGTTCTGAACATTCCACACAAATGAATAGTATTCAGTAACAATGCGTTTCATGCATTTCACCTAAAAAAATGACAATGACTGGCAGTAATTGACATCACAGTTAAAGAATGCAGAGAAACACCCCTAGACAACCTCGGACAAAACCTGTTGAGACACATTACAAAAATACCTATTTTTTGCACTCACCCTGACAAAAGTGCTTACTGTCGCAAATTAAAAGACTGTTTCCCCCCTCCCCTATTGCAATGTTGTTTGCAGTAACACAAGAAATGCACGCTTGAACTGCTGAGCCAAAACAACATTGCACCAGGGGTGGGGAGGGGGACGAATTTGTTCCTTCTGGACACGATGATAACATCGCGCGAAATTGAAAATTGTATTGAAATGTCTCAACAGTTTTGTCCGGGGTTGTCTGAGATGGTTAATCATTCAAATTACTGTGTCTTCGCAATGGAAGTTCGGAAGATAGTGAATTTTGGCCCAGTTATTGCTCTTTCAATGAGCTTTCTGATAAATTAACCGAAACGCCAATTAAGCAATTACAACGCGTCAATTGTGACGTCCATAATAAGCCGCTTTATTTAAGGGCTTTCTACCTACACGAGAAAGAAATCATGGTGTTTAATGGTGAAATCAACCAGTCCAAAAGGGCTTATATTTAGTATTGAACACAAGAAAAGAAATTCTCGATCAAGGATATAGCTCGACAATGCTGTGTTTCACAAGCCACGGTGTATAGGATAAAAAAGGACAAGATAATTGACCGCGATCAAAGGAAGGAGTGGAGCAGAGATTTGGGAGGAAGGCCACGTAAACTGAGCTTGCGAGAGGAACGCCGCATTCTGCGAACTTTGTCCAGTTTGAGACACGAAGAGGGTAATTTTACATCCATTAGGCTAATGGCGAGAGCTGGGATAAGCCACAAACATGTGAGCAACAGAACAATCAGGCGATTCCTTCAAAGGGAAGGTTACTATTTCCTCCAAGCAAGGAAAAGGGCCTTCTGTCAGAAAAGGACTTAAAAGAACGCTTAAAAAATTCGCCAAAAATATCAGAAAAGACTACCCAAAGGATGTGTGGAAAGACAATGCAGCTTTTTATTTAGATTGCGTCAGTTTTTGGTATAAAAGGAACCCAGCAGATCAAGCCAGTGCGCCTCACGGCCGTATTTGGCGCAAGAAGTGTGAGGGTCTTATGCGCGGCTGCACTTCAAAGGGGGGCAAAGATGGAAGCGGTGAAAAAGTTGTGAAAGTTAATGTGGCTATTAGCTACGGCAAAGGTGTTATTGTGTGTCATCAGTATGATAAACTAGACGGCGCGTACTTTGCCAAATTTGTACAGGATAATTTCGAGAACATGTTTAGACTAGCGAACAAAAATAGGTCACGATTGTTTGTACAGGACAACTGTCCTGTCCAAAATAGCGCGCTAGCACGTCGCGCGCTACGTGACAAAAAAGCAAAGCAGTTGAATTTTCCCCCCAGGAGCGGTGACATTCATTGTATCGAAATTTTTTTTCATGCAGCTAAAGTAGACCTGGATAAGCAAGCTCTTGAGTTAAATATTACACGCCAAACTTATGAAGAATTCAGTGAGCGTGTCACTAGAACAATTAAGAACAAGCCAGTTGATGTAGTTGACAAAATCATAGAATCAATGGATAATCAGATTTCTCTAGTTCTATTTTCTAAGGGACTGAGAACAAAATACTAGCCAATAGTTGGCCAATTAGTAGAAACAATAAATTAAGAGATAAAACCATGGCTTTATCGTGCCAAACCACGTCACGCGCGTGACAAACTAACCGCAAATAAAGACTGTATAGTACCTGGTTGCCTGGACGGTGTGAATTTTTCCGTTACAAAAACGCCTGCTCTTAATTTTAAAATTCGTCTAGTAAATCAGCAAAAGACTATGAAAATGCTTAAATACGAAGATTAAACGATTAACAAACTGAAACAAAGTCATTTCAACGATTAACAACGGTTGACAACGGTTAACAGCATTCATAAAGAAAAACAAGATACAGTCTATTGTTTTATTCTGAACAGTCGTTAACCGTTGTAAACCGATGTTAACCGTGGTGTTTTCTCTCTGTTGGGTTTTCTTTATTAAGTTAACCGTCTACGACCAAGCCACTATGTTTCTGAGGGCAAAATAAGCTCTGCAAAACACCTAGCACATGATGGGAGTTGTCGTTGTTGTTCCCGTCGCTATTATAAGATCGTCGTATTATAAGATTGTCGTTGTTGTTTCGTCGCTATTATAAGATCGTAAGAGCTCCATTTACATCGGCGATTAGGAGAGAATGTCGTTACTCTAGCAAGTAAAGCGTTTAGAGACGAGCAAGTTGTTTTAAAATGCACCAATGGTAACGTGACTGAGAAAAATGCATTACACACCTCGTGTAATGTAAGAGACAACTTCATTTTTCAGCCCAAAAATTGTTCTGAACATTCCACACAAATGAATAGTATTCAGTAACAATGCGTTTCATGCATTTCACCTAAAAAAATGACAATGACTGGCAGTAATTGACATCACAGTTAAAGAATGCAGAGAAACACCCCTAGACAACCTCGGACAAAACCTGTTGAGACACATTACAAAAATACCTATTTTTTGCACTCACCCTGACAAAAGTGCTTACTGTCGCAAATTAAAAGACTGTTTCCCCCCTCCCCTATTGCAATGTTGTTTGCAGTAACACAAGAAATGCACGCTTGAACTGCTGAGCCGAAACAACATTGCACCAGGGGTGGGGAGGGGGACGAATTTGTTCCTTCTGGACACGATGATAACATCGCGCGAAATTGAAAATTGTATTGAAATGTCTCAACAGTTTTGTCCGGGGTTGTCTGAGATGGTTAATCATTCAAATTACTGTGTCTTCGCAATGGAAGTTCGGAAGATAGTGAATTTTGGCCCAGTTATTGCTCTTTCAATGAGCTTTCTGATAAATTAACCGAAACGCCAATTAAGCAATTACAACGCGTCAATTGTGACGTCCATAATAAGCCGCTTTATTTAAGGGCTTTCTACCTACACGAGAAAGAAATCATGGTGTTTAATGGTGAAATCAACCAGTCCAAAAGGGCTTATATTTAGTATTGAACACAAGAAAAGAAATTCTCGATCAAGGATATAGCTCGACAATGCCGTGTTTCACAAGCCACGGTGTATAGGATAAAAAAGGACAAGATAATTGACCGCGATCAAAGGAAGGAGTGGAGCAGAGATTTGGGAGGAAGGCCACGTAAACTGAGCTTGCGAGAGGAACGCCGCATTCTGCGAACTTTGTCCAGTTTGAGACACGAAGAGGGTAATTTTACATCCATTAGGCTAATGGCGAGAGCTGGGATAAGCCACAAACATGTGAGCAACAGAACAATCAGGCGATTCCTTCAAAGGGAAGGTTACTATTTCCTCCAAGCAAGGAAAAGGGCCTTCTGTCAGAAAAGGACTTAAAAGAACGCTTAAAAAATTCGCCAAAAATATCAGAAAAGACTACCCAAAGGATGTGTGGAAAGACAATGCAGCTTTTTATTTAGATTGCGTCAGTTTTTGGTATAAAAGGAACCCAGCAGATCAAGCCAGTGCGCCTCACGGCCGTATTTGGCGCAAGAAGTGTGAGGGTCTTATGCGCGGCTGCACTTCAAAGGGGGGCAAAGATGGAAGCGGTGAAAAAGTTGTGAAAGTTAATGTGGCTATTAGCTACGGCAAAGGTGTTATTGTGTGTCATCAGTATGATAAACTAGACGGCGCGTACTTTGCCAAATTTGTACAGGATAATTTCGAGAACATGTTTAGACTAGCGAACAAAAATAGGTCACGATTGTTTGTACAGGACAACTGTCCTGTCCAAAATAGCGCGCTAGCACGTCGCGCGCTACGTGACAAAAAAGCAAAGCAGTTGAATTTTCCCCCCAGGAGCGGTGACATTCATTGTATCGAAATTTTTTTTCATGCAGCTAAAGTAGACCTGGATAAGCAAGCTCTTGAGTTAAATATTACACGCCAAACTTATGAAGAATTCAGTGAGCGCGTCACTAGAACAATTAAGAACAAGCCAGTTGATGTAGTTGACAAAATCATAGAATCAATGGATAATCGGATTTCTCTAGTTCTATTTTCTAAGGGACTGAGAACAAAATACTAGCCAATAGTTGGCCAATTAGTAGAAACAATAAATTAAGAGATAAAACCATGGCTTTATCGTGCCAAACCACGTCACGCGCGTGACAAACTAACCGCAAATAAAGACTGTATAGTACCTGGTTGCCTGGACGGTGTGAATTTTTCCGTTACAAAAACGCCTGCTCTTAATTTTAAAATTCGTCTAGTAAATCAGCAAAAGACTATGAAAATGCTTAAATACGAAGATTAAACGATTAACAAACTGAAACAAAGTCATTTCAACGATTAACAACGGTTGACAACGGTTAACAGCATTCATAAAGAAAAACAAGATACAGTCTATTGTTTTATTCTGAACAGTCGTTAACCGTTGTAAACCGATGTTAACCGTGGTGTTTTCTCTCTGTTGGGTTTTCTTTATTAAGTTAACCGTCTACGACCAAGCCACTATGTTTCTGAGGGCAAAATAAGCTCTGCAAAACACCTAGCACATGATGGGAGTTGTCGTTGTTGTTCCCGTCGCTATTATAAGATCGTCGTATTATAAGATTGTCGTTGTTGTTTCGTCGCTATTATAAGATCGTAAGAGCTCCATTTACATCGGCGATTAGGAGAGAATGTCGTTACTCTAGCAAGTAAAGCGTTTAGAGACGAGCAAGTTGTTTTAAAATGCACCAATGGTAACGTGACTGAGAAAAATGCATTACACACCTCGTGTAATGTAAGAGACAACTTCATTTTTCAGCCCAAAAATTGTTCTGAACATTCCACACAAATGAATAGTATTCAGTAACAATGCGTTTCATGCATTTCACCTAAAAAAATGACAATGACTGGCAGTAATTGACATCACAGTTAAAGAATGCAGAGAAACACCCCTAGACAACCTCGGACAAAACCTGTTGAGACACATTACAAAAATACCTATTTTTTGCACTCACCCTGACAAAAGTGCTTACTGTCGCAAATTAAAAGACTGTTTCCCCCCTCCCCTATTGCAATGTTGTTTGCAGTAACACAAGAAATGCACGCTTGAACTGCTGAGCCGAAACAACATTGCACCAGGGGTGGGGAGGGGGACGAATTTGTTCCTTCTGGACACGATGATAACATCGCGCGAAATTGAAAATTGTATTGAAATGTCTCAACAGTTTTGTCCGGGGTTGTCTGAGATGGTTAATCATTCAAATTACTGTGTCTTCGCAATGGAAGTTCGGAAGATAGTGAATTTTGGCCCAGTTATTGCTCTTTCAATGAGCTTTCTGATAAATTAACCGAAACGCCAATTAAGCAATTACAACGCGTCAATTGTGACGTCCATAATAAGCCGCTTTATTTAAGGGCTTTCTACCTACACGAGAAAGAAATCATGGTGTTTAATGGTGAAATCAACCAGTCCAAAAGGGCTTATATTTAGTATTGAACACAAGAAAAGAAATTCTCGATCAAGGATATAGCTCGACAATGCCGTGTTTCACAAGCCACGGTGTATAGGATAAAAAAGGACAAGATAATTGACCGCGATCAAAGGAAGGAGTGGAGCAGAGATTTGGGAGGAAGGCCACGTAAACTGAGCTTGCGAGAGGAACGCCGCATTCTGCGAACTTTGTCCAGTTTGAGACACGAAGAGGGTAATTTTACATCCATTAGGCTAATGGCGAGAGCTGGGATAAGCCACAAACATGTGAGCAACAGAACAATCAGGCGATTCCTTCAAAGGGAAGGTTACTATTTCCTCCAAGCAAGGAAAAGGGCCTTCTGTCAGAAAAGGACTTAAAAGAACGCTTAAAAAATTCGCCAAAAATATCAGAAAAGACTACCCAAAGGATGTGTGGAAAGACAATGCAGCTTTTTATTTAGATTGCGTCAGTTTTTGGTATAAAAGGAACCCAGCAGATCAAGCCAGTGCGCCTCACGGCCGTATTTGGCGCAAGAAGTGTGAGGGTCTTATGCGCGGCTGCACTTCAAAGGGGGGCAAAGATGGAAGCGGTGAAAAAGTTGTGAAAGTTAATGTGGCTATTAGCTACGGCAAAGGTGTTATTGTGTGTTATCAGTATGATAAACTAGACGGCGCGTACTTTGCCAAATTTGTACAGGATAATTTCGAGAACATGTTTAGACTAGCGAACAAAAATAGGTCACGATTGTTTGTACAGGACAACTGTCCTGTCCAAAATAGCGCGCTAGCACGTCGCGCGCTACGTGACAAAAAAGCAAAGCAGTTGAATTTTCCCCCCAGGAGCGGTGACATTCATTGTATCGAAATTTTTTTTCATGCAGCTAAAGTAGACCTGGATAAGCAAGCTCTTGAGTTAAATATTACACGCCAAACTTATGAAGAATTCAGTGAGCGCGTCACTAGAACAATTAAGAACAAGCCAGTTGATGTAGTTGACAAAATCATAGAATCAATGGATAATCGGATTTCTCTAGTTCTATTTTCTAAGGGACTGAGAACAAAATACTAGCCAATAGTTGGCCAATTAGTAGAAACAATAAATTAAGAGATAAAACCATGGCTTTATCGTGCCAAACCACGTCACGCGCGTGACAAACTAACCGCAAATAAAGACTGTATAGTACCTGGTTGCCTGGACGGTGTGAATTTTTCCGTTACAAAAACGCCTGCTCTTAATTTTAAAATTCGTCTAGTAAATCAGCAAAAGACTATGAAAATGCTTAAATACGAAGATTAAACGATTAACAAACTGAAACAAAGTCATTTCAACGATTAACAACGGTTGACAACGGTTAACAGCATTCATAAAGAAAAACAAGATACAGTCTATTGTTTTATTCTGAACAGTCGTTAACCGTTGTAAACCGATGTTAACCGTGGTGTTTTCTCTCTGTTGGGTTTTCTTTATTAAGTTAACCGTCTACGACCAAGCCACTATGTTTCTGAGGGCAAAATAAGCTCTGCAAAACACCTAGCACATGATGGGAGTTGTCGTTGTTGTTCCCGTCGCTATTATAAGATCGTCGTATTATAAGATTGTCGTTGTTGTTTCGTCGCTATTATAAGATCGTAAGAGCTCCATTTACATCGGCGATTAGGAGAGAATGTCGTTACTCTAGCAAGTAAAGCGTTTAGAGACGAGCAAGTTGTTTTAAAATGCACCAATGGTAACGTGACTGAGAAAAATGCATTACACACCTCGTGTAATGTAAGAGACAACTTCATTTTTCAGCCCAAAAATTGTTCTGAACATTCCACACAAATGAATAGTATTCAGTAACAATGCGTTTCATGCATTTCACCTAAAAAAATGACAATGACTGGCAGTAATTGACATCACAGTTAAAGAATGCAGAGAAACACCCCTAGACAACCTCGGACAAAACCTGTTGAGACACATTACAAAAATACCTATTTTTTGCACTCACCCTGACAAAAGTGCTTACTGTCGCAAATTAAAAGACTGTTTCCCCCCTCCCCTATTGCAATGTTGTTTGCAGTAACACAAGAAATGCACGCTTGAACTGCTGAGCCGAAACAACATTGCACCAGGGGTGGGGAGGGGGACGAATTTGTTCCTTCTGGACACGATGATAACATCGCGCGAAATTGAAAATTGTATTGAAATGTCTCAACAGTTTTGTCCGGGGTTGTCTGAGATGGTTAATCATTCAAATTACTGTGTCTTCGCAATGGAAGTTCGGAAGATAGTGAATTTTGGCCCAGTTATTGCTCTTTCAATGAGCTTTCTGATAAATTAACCGAAACGCCAATTAAGCAATTACAACGCGTCAATTGTGACGTCCATAATAAGCCGCTTTATTTAAGGGCTTTCTACCTACACGAGAAAGAAATCATGGTGTTTAATGGTGAAATCAACCAGTCCAAAAGGGCTTATATTTAGTATTGAACACAAGAAAAGAAATTCTCGATCAAGGATATAGCTCGACAATGCCGTGTTTCACAAGCCACGGTGTATAGGATAAAAAAGGACAAGATAATTGACCGCGATCAAAGGAAGGAGTGGAGCAGAGATTTGGGAGGAAGGCCACGTAAACTGAGCTTGCGAGAGGAACGCCGCATTCTGCGAACTTTGTCCAGTTTGAGACACGAAGAGGGTAATTTTACATCCATTAGGCTAATGGCGAGAGCTGGGATAAGCCACAAACATGTGAGCAACAGAACAATCAGGCGATTCCTTCAAAGGGAAGGTTACTATTTCCTCCAAGCAAGGAAAAGGGCCTTCTGTCAGAAAAGGACTTAAAAGAACGCTTAAAAAATTCGCCAAAAATATCAGAAAAGACTACCCAAAGGATGTGTGGAAAGACAATGCAGCTTTTTATTTAGATTGCGTCAGTTTTTGGTATAAAAGGAACCCAGCAGATCAAGCCAGTGCGCCTCACGGCCGTATTTGGCGCAAGAAGTGTGAGGGTCTTATGCGCGGCTGCACTTCAAAGGGGGGCAAAGATGGAAGCGGTGAAAAAGTTGTGAAAGTTAATGTGGCTATTAGCTACGGCAAAGGTGTTATTGTGTGTCATCAGTATGATAAACTAGACGGCGCGTACTTTGCCAAATTTGTACAGGATAATTTCGAGAACATGTTTAGACTAGCGAACAAAAATAGGTCACGATTGTTTGTACAGGACAACTGTCCTGTCCAAAATAGCGCGCTAGCACGTCGCGCGCTACGTGACAAAAAAGCAAAGCAGTTGAATTTTCCCCCCAGGAGCGGTGACATTCATTGTATCGAAATTTTTTTTCATGCAGCTAAAGTAGACCTGGATAAGCAAGCTCTTGAGTTAAATATTACACGCCAAACTTATGAAGAATTCAGTGAGCGCGTCACTAGAACAATTAAGAACAAGCCAGTTGATGTAGTTGACAAAATCATAGAATCAATGGATAATCGGATTTCTCTAGTTCTATTTTCTAAGGGACTGAGAACAAAATACTAGCCAATAGTTGGCCAATTAGTAGAAACAATAAATTAAGAGATAAAACCATGGCTTTATCGTGCCAAACCACGTCACGCGCGTGACAAACTAACCGCAAATAAAGACTGTATAGTACCTGGTTGCCTGGACGGTGTGAATTTTTCCGTTACAAAAACGCCTGCTCTTAATTTTAAAATTCGTCTAGTAAATCAGCAAAAGACTATGAAAATGCTTAAATACGAAGATTAAACGATTAACAAACTGAAACAAAGTCATTTCAACGATTAACAACGGTTGACAACGGTTAACAGCATTCATAAAGAAAAACAAGATACAGTCTATTGTTTTATTCTGAACAGTCGTTAACCGTTGTAAACCGATGTTAACCGTGGTGTTTTCTCTCTGTTGGGTTTTCTTTATTAAGTTAACCGTCTACGACCAAGCCACTATGTTTCTGAGGGCAAAATAAGCTCTGCAAAACACCTAGCACATGATGGGAGTTGTCGTTGTTGTTCCCGTCGCTATTATAAGATCGTCGTATTATAAGATTGTCGTTGTTGTTTCGTCGCTATTATAAGATCGTAAGAGCTCCATTTACATCGGCGATTAGGAGAGAATGTCGTTACTCTAGCAAGTAAAGCGTTTAGAGACGAGCAAGTTGTTTTAAAATGCACCAATGGTAACGTGACTGAGAAAAATGCATTACACACCTCGTGTAATGTAAGAGACAACTTCATTTTTCAGCCCAAAAATTGTTCTGAACATTCCACACAAATGAATAGTATTCAGTAACAATGCGTTTCATGCATTTCACCTAAAAAAATGACAATGACTGGCAGTAATTGACATCACAGTTAAAGAATGCAGAGAAACACCCCTAGACAACCTCGGACAAAACCTGTTGAGACACATTACAAAAATACCTATTTTTTGCACTCACCCTGACAAAAGTGCTTACTGTCGCAAATTAAAAGACTGTTTCCCCCCTCCCCTATTGCAATGTTGTTTGCAGTAACACAAGAAATGCACGCTTGAACTGCTGAGCCGAAACAACATTGCACCAGGGGTGGGGAGGGGGACGAATTTGTTCCTTCTGGACACGATGATAACATCGCGCGAAATTGAAAATTGTATTGAAATGTCTCAACAGTTTTGTCCGGGGTTGTCTGAGATGGTTAATCATTCAAATTACTGTGTCTTCGCAATGGAAGTTCGGAAGATAGTGAATTTTGGCCCAGTTATTGCTCTTTCAATGAGCTTTCTGATAAATTAACCGAAACGCCAATTAAGCAATTACAACGCGTCAATTGTGACGTCCATAATAAGCCGCTTTATTTAAGGGCTTTCTACCTACACGAGAAAGAAATCATGGTGTTTAATGGTGAAATCAACCAGTCCAAAAGGGCTTATATTTAGTATTGAACACAAGAAAAGAAATTCTCGATCAAGGATATAGCTCGACAATGCCGTGTTTCACAAGCCACGGTGTATAGGATAAAAAAGGACAAGATAATTGACCGCGATCAAAGGAAGGAGTGGAGCAGAGATTTGGGAGGAAGGCCACGTGAACTGAGCTTGCGAGAGGAACGCCGCATTCTGCGAACTTTGTCCAGTTTGAGACACGAAGAGGGTAATTTTACATCCATTAGGCTAATGGCGAGAGCTGGGATAAGCCACAAACATGTGAGCAACAGAACAATCAGGCGATTCCTTCAAAGGGAAGGTTACTATTTCCTCCAAGCAAGGAAAAGGGCCTTCTGTCAGAAAAGGACTTAAAAGAACGCTTAAAAAATTCGCCAAAAATATCAGAAAAGACTACCCAAAGGATGTGTGGAAAGACAATGCAGCTTTTTATTTAGATTGCGTCAGTTTTTGGTATAAAAGGAACCCAGCAGATCAAGCCAGTGCGCCTCACGGCCGTATTTGGCGCAAGAAGTGTGAGGGTCTTATGCGCGGCTGCACTTCAAAGGGGGGCAAAGATGGAAGCGGTGAAAAAGTTGTGAAAGTTAATGTGGCTATTAGCTACGGCAAAGGTGTTATTGTGTGTCATCAGTATGATAAACTAGACGGCGCGTACTTTGCCAAATTTGTACAGGATAATTTCGAGAACATGTTTAGACTAGCGAACAAAAATAGGTCACGATTGTTTGTACAGGACAACTGTCCTGTCCAAAATAGCGCGCTAGCACGTCGCGCGCTACGTGACAAAAAAGCAAAGCAGTTGAATTTTCCCCCCAGGAGCGGTGACATTCATTGTATCGAAATTTTTTTTCATGCAGCTAAAGTAGACCTGGATAAGCAAGCTCTTGAGTTAAATATTACACGCCAAACTTATGAAGAATTCAGTGAGCGTGTCACTAGAACAATTAAGAACAAGCCAGTTGATGTAGTTGACAAAATCATAGAATCAATGGATAATCAGATTTCTCTAGTTCTATTTTCTAAGGGACTGAGAACAAAATACTAGCCAATAGTTGGCCAATTAGTAGAAACAATAAATTAAGAGATAAAACCATGGCTTTATCGTGCCAAACCACGTCACGCGCGTGACAAACTAACCGCAAATAAAGACTGTATAGTACCTGGTTGCCTGGACGGTGTGAATTTTTCCGTTACAAAAACGCCTGCTCTTAATTTTAAAATTCGTCTAGTAAATCAGCAAAAGACTATGAAAATGCTTAAATACGAAGATTAAACGATTAACAAACTGAAACAAAGTCATTTCAACGATTAACAACGGTTGACAACGGTTAACAGCATTCATAAAGAAAAACAAGATACAGTCTATTGTTTTATTCTGAACAGTCGTTAACCGTTGTAAACCGATGTTAACCGTGGTGTTTTCTCTCTGTTGGGTTTTCTTTATTAAGTTAACCGTCTACGACCAAGCCACTATGTTTCTGAGGGCAAAATAAGCTCTGCAAAACACCTAGCACATGATGGGAGTTGTCGTTGTTGTTCCCGTCGCTATTATAAGATCGTCGTATTATAAGATTGTCGTTGTTGTTTCGTCGCTATTATAAGATCGTAAGAGCTCCATTTACATCGGCGATTAGGAGAGAATGTCGTTACTCTAGCAAGTAAAGCGTTTAGAGACGAGCAAGTTGTTTTAAAATGCACCAATGGTAACGTGACTGAGAAAAATGCATTACACACCTCGTGTAATGTAAGAGACAACTTCATTTTTCAGCCCAAAAATTGTTCTGAACATTCCACACAAATGAATAGTATTCAGTAACAATGCGTTTCATGCATTTCACCTAAAAAAATGACAATGACTGGCAGTAATTGACATCACAGTTAAAGAATGCAGAGAAACACCCCTAGACAACCTCGGACAAAACCTGTTGAGACACATTACAAAAATACCTATTTTTTGCACTCACCCTGACAAAAGTGCTTACTGTCGCAAATTAAAAGACTGTTTCCCCCCTCCCCTATTGCAATGTTGTTTGCAGTAACACAAGAAATGCACGCTTGAACTGCTGAGCCGAAACAACATTGCACCAGGGGTGGGGAGGGGGACGAATTTGTTCCTTCTGGACACGATGATAACATCGCGCGAAATTGAAAATTGTATTGAAATGTCTCAACAGTTTTGTCCGGGGTTGTCTGAGATGGTTAATCATTCAAATTACTGTGTCTTCGCAATGGAAGTTCGGAAGATAGTGAATTTTGGCCCAGTTATTGCTCTTTCAATGAGCTTTCTGATAAATTAACCGAAACGCCAATTAAGCAATTACAACGCGTCAATTGTGACGTCCATAATAAGCCGCTTTATTTAAGGGCTTTCTACCTACACGAGAAAGAAATCATGGTGTTTAATGGTGAAATCAACCAGTCCAAAAGGGCTTATATTTAGTATTGAACACAAGAAAAGAAATTCTCGATCAAGGATATAGCTCGACAATGCCGTGTTTCACAAGCCACGGTGTATAGGATAAAAAAGGACAAGATAATTGACCGCGATCAAAGGAAGGAGTGGAGCAGAGATTTGGGAGGAAGGCCACGTGAACTGAGCTTGCGAGAGGAACGCCGCATTCTGCGAACTTTGTCCAGTTTGAGACACGAAGAGGGTAATTTTACATCCATTAGGCTAATGGCGAGAGCTGGGATAAGCCACAAACATGTGAGCAACAGAACAATCAGGCGATTCCTTCAAAGGGAAGGTTACTATTTCCTCCAAGCAAGGAAAAGGGCCTTCTGTCAGAAAAGGACTTAAAAGAACGCTTAAAAAATTCGCCAAAAATATCAGAAAAGACTACCCAAAGGATGTGTGGAAAGACAATGCAGCTTTTTATTTAGATTGCGTCAGTTTTTGGTATAAAAGGAACCCAGCAGATCAAGCCAGTGCGCCTCACGGCCGTATTTGGCGCAAGAAGTGTGAGGGTCTTATGCGCGGCTGCACTTCAAAGGGGGGCAAAGATGGAAGCGGTGAAAAAGTTGTGAAAGTTAATGTGGCTATTAGCTACGGCAAAGGTGTTATTGTGTGTCATCAGTATGATAAACTAGACGGCGCGTACTTTGCCAAATTTGTACAGGATAATTTCGAGAACATGTTTAGACTAGCGAACAAAAATAGGTCACGATTGTTTGTACAGGACAACTGTCCTGTCCAAAATAGCGCGCTAGCACGTCGCGCGCTACGTGACAAAAAAGCAAAGCAGTTGAATTTTCCCCCCAGGAGCGGTGACATTCATTGTATCGAAATTTTTTTTCATGCAGCTAAAGTAGACCTGGATAAGCAAGCTCTTGAGTTAAATATTACACGCCAAACTTATGAAGAATTCAGTGAGCGTGTCACTAGAACAATTAAGAACAAGCCAGTTGATGTAGTTGACAAAATCATAGAATCAATGGATAATCAGATTTCTCTAGTTCTATTTTCTAAGGGACTGAGAACAAAATACTAGCCAATAGTTGGCCAATTAGTAGAAACAATAAATTAAGAGATAAAACCATGGCTTTATCGTGCCAAACCACGTCACGCGCGTGACAAACTAACCGCAAATAAAGACTGTATAGTACCTGGTTGCCTGGACGGTGTGAATTTTTCCGTTACAAAAACGCCTGCTCTTAATTTTAAAATTCGTCTAGTAAATCAGCAAAAGACTATGAAAATGCTTAAATACGAAGATTAAACGATTAACAAACTGAAACAAAGTCATTTCAACGATTAACAACGGTTGACAACGGTTAACAGCATTCATAAAGAAAAACAAGATACAGTCTATTGTTTTATTCTGAACAGTCGTTAACCGTTGTAAACCGATGTTAACCGTGGTGTTTTCTCTCTGTTGGGTTTTCTTTATTAAGTTAACCGTCTACGACCAAGCCACTATGTTTCTGAGGGCAAAATAAGCTCTGCAAAACACCTAGCACATGATGGGAGTTGTCGTTGTTGTTCCCGTCGCTATTATAAGATCGTCGTATTATAAGATTGTCGTTGTTGTTTCGTCGCTATTATAAGATCGTAAGAGCTCCATTTACATCGGCGATTAGGAGAGAATGTCGTTACTCTAGCAAGTAAAGCGTTTAGAGACGAGCAAGTTGTTTTAAAATGCACCAATGGTAACGTGACTGAGAAAAATGCATTACACACCTCGTGTAATGTAAGAGACAACTTCATTTTTCAGCCCAAAAATTGTTCTGAACATTCCACACAAATGAATAGTATTCAGTAACAATGCGTTTCATGCATTTCACCTAAAAAAATGACAATGACTGGCAGTAATTGACATCACAGTTAAAGAATGCAGAGAAACACCCCTAGACAACCTCGGACAAAACCTGTTGAGACACATTACAAAAATACCTATTTTTTGCACTCACCCTGACAAAAGTGCTTACTGTCGCAAATTAAAAGACTGTTTCCCCCCTCCCCTATTGCAATGTTGTTTGCAGTAACACAAGAAATGCACGCTTGAACTGCTGAGCCGAAACAACATTGCACCAGGGGTGGGGAGGGGGACGAATTTGTTCCTTCTGGACACGATGATAACATCGCGCGAAATTGAAAATTGTATTGAAATGTCTCAACAGTTTTGTCCGGGGTTGTCTGAGATGGTTAATCATTCAAATTACTGTGTCTTCGCAATGGAAGTTCGGAAGATAGTGAATTTTGGCCCAGTTATTGCTCTTTCAATGAGCTTTCTGATAAATTAACCGAAACGCCAATTAAGCAATTACAACGCGTCAATTGTGACGTCCATAATAAGCCGCTTTATTTAAGGGCTTTCTACCTACACGAGAAAGAAATCATGGTGTTTAATGGTGAAATCAACCAGTCCAAAAGGGCTTATATTTAGTATTGAACACAAGAAAAGAAATTCTCGATCAAGGATATAGCTCGACAATGCCGTGTTTCACAAGCCACGGTGTATAGGATAAAAAAGGACAAGATAATTGACCGCGATCAAAGGAAGGAGTGGAGCAGAGATTTGGGAGGAAGGCCACGTGAACTGAGCTTGCGAGAGGAACGCCGCATTCTGCGAACTTTGTCCAGTTTGAGACACGAAGAGGGTAATTTTACATCCATTAGGCTAATGGCGAGAGCTGGGATAAGCCACAAACATGTGAGCAACAGAACAATCAGGCGATTCCTTCAAAGGGAAGGTTACTATTTCCTCCAAGCAAGGAAAAGGGCCTTCTGTCAGAAAAGGACTTAAAAGAACGCTTAAAAAATTCGCCAAAAATATCAGAAAAGACTACCCAAAGGATGTGTGGAAAGACAATGCAGCTTTTTATTTAGATTGCGTCAGTTTTTGGTATAAAAGGAACCCAGCAGATCAAGCCAGTGCGCCTCACGGCCGTATTTGGCGCAAGAAGTGTGAGGGTCTTATGCGCGGCTGCACTTCAAAGGGGGGCAAAGATGGAAGCGGTGAAAAAGTTGTGAAAGTTAATGTGGCTATTAGCTACGGCAAAGGTGTTATTGTGTGTCATCAGTATGATAAACTAGACAGCGCGTACTTTGCCAAATTTGTACAGGATAATTTCGAGAACATGTTTAGACTAGCGAACAAAAATAGGTCACGATTGTTTGTACAGGACAACTGTCCTGTCCAAAATAGCGCGCTAGCACGTCGCGCGCTACGTGACAAAAAAGCAAAGCAGTTGAATTTTCCCCCCAGGAGCGGTGACATTCATTGTATCGAAATTTTTTTTCATGCAGCTAAAGTAGACCTGGATAAGCAAGCTCTTGAGTTAAATATTACACGCCAAACTTATGAAGAATTCAGTGAGCGCGTCACTAGAACAATTAAGAACAAGCCAGTTGATGTAGTTGACAAAATCATAGAATCAATGGATAATCGGATTTCTCTAGTTCTATTTTCTAAGGGACTGAGAACAAAATACTAGCCAATAGTTGGCCAATTAGTAGAAACAATAAATTAAGAGATAAAACCATGGCTTTATCGTGCCAAACCACGTCACGCGCGTGACAAACTAACCGC
The DNA here is from genome assembly GCA_964020085.1 of Micromussa lordhowensis. NCBI lineage: Eukaryota > Metazoa > Cnidaria > Anthozoa > Scleractinia > Lobophylliidae > Micromussa > Micromussa lordhowensis. The sequence goes on from CAXHUQ010001077.1 coordinate 39,550, forward strand.
AAATAAAGACTGTATAGTACCTGGTTGCCTGGACGGTGTGAATTTTTCCGTTACAAAAACGCCTGCTCTTAATTTTAAAATTCGTCTAGTAAATCAGCAAAAGACTATGAAAATGCTTAAATACGAAGATTAAACGATTAACAAACTGAAACAAAGTCATTTCAACGATTAACAACGGTTGACAACGGTTAACAGCATTCATAAAGAAAAACAAGATACAGTCTATTGTTTTATTCTGAACAGTCGTTAACCGTTGTAAACCGATGTTAACCGTGGTGTTTTCTCTCTGTTGGGTTTTCTTTATTAAGTTAACCGTCTACGACCAAGCCACTATGTTTCTGAGGGCAAAATAAGCTCTGCAAAACACCTAGCACATGATGGGAGTTGTCGTTGTTGTTCCCGTCGCTATTATAAGATCGTCGTATTATAAGATTGTCGTTGTTGTTTCGTCGCTATTATAAGATCGTAAGAGCTCCATTTACATCGGCGATTAGGAGAGAATGTCGTTACTCTAGCAAGTAAAGCGTTTAGAGACGAGCAAGTTGTTTTAAAATGCACCAATGGTAACGTGACTGAGAAAAATGCATTACACACCTCGTGTAATGTAAGAGACCACTTCATTTTTCAGCCCAAAAATTGTTCTGAACATTCCACACAAATGAATAGTATTCAGTAACAATGCGTTTCATGCATTTCACCTAAAAAAATGACAATGACTGGCAGTAATTGACATCACAGTTAAAGAATGCAGAGAAACACCCCTAGACAACCTCGGACAAAACCTGTTGAGACACATTACAAAAATACCTATTTTTTGCACTCACCCTGACAAAAGTGCTTACTGTCGCAAATTAAAAGACTGTTTCCCCCCTCCCCTATTGCAATGTTGTTTGCAGTAACACAAGAAATGCACGCTTGAACTGCTGAGCCGAAACAACATTGCACCAGGGGTGGGGAGGGGGACGAATTTGTTCCTTCTGGACACGATGATAACATCGCGCGAAATTGAAAATTGTATTGAAATGTCTCAACAGTTTTGTCCGGGGTTGTCTGAGATGGTTAATCATTCAAATTACTGTGTCTTCGCAATGGAAGTTCGGAAGATAGTGAATTTTGGCCCAGTTATTGCTCTTTCAATGAGCTTTCTGATAAATTAACCGAAACGCCAATTAAGCAATTACAACACGTCAATTGTGACGTCCATAATAAGCCGCTTTATTTAAGGGCTTTCTACCTACACGAGAAAGAAATCATGGTGTTTAATGGTGAAATCAACCAGTCCAAAAGGGCTTATATTTAGTATTGAACACAAGAAAAGAAATTCTCGATCAAGGATATAGCTCGACAATGCCGTGTTTCACAAGCCACGGTGTATAGGATAAAAAAGGACAAGATAATTGACCGCGATCAAAGGAAGGAATGGAGCAGAGATTTGGGAGGAAGGCCACGTAAACTGAGCTTGCGAGAGGAACGCCGCATTCTGCGAACTTTGTCCAGTTTGAGACACGAAGAGGGTAATTTTACATCCATTAGGCTAATGGCGAGAGCTGGGATAAGCCACAAACATGTGAGCAACAGAACAATCAGGCGATTCCTTCAAAGGGAAGGTTACTATTTCCTCCAAGCAAGGAAAAGGGCCTTCTGTCAGAAAAGGACTTAAAAGAACGCTTAAAAAATTCGCCAAAAATATCAGAAAAGACTACCCAAAGGATGTGTGGAAAGACAATGCAGCTTTTTATTTAGATTGCGTCAGTTTTTGGTATAAAAGGAACCCAGCAGATCAAGCCAGTGCGCCTCACGGTCGTATTTGGCGCAAGAAGTGTGAGGGTCTTATGCGCGGCTGCACTTCAAAGGGGGGGCAAAGATGGAAGCGGTGAAAAAGTTGTGAAAGTTAATGTGGCTATTAGCTACGGCAAAGGTGTTATTGTGTGTCATCAGTATGATAAACTAGACGGCGCGTACTTTGCCAAATTTGTACAGGATAATTTCGAGAACATGTTTAGACTAGCGAACAAAAATAGGTCACGATTGTTTGTACAGGACAACTGTCCTGTCCAAAATAGCGCGCTAGCACGTCGCGCGCTACGTGACAAAAAAGCAAAGCAGTTGAATTTTCCCCCCAGGAGCGGTGACATTCATTGTATCGAAATTTTTTTTCATGCAGCTAAAGTAGACCTGGATAAGCAAGCTCTTGAGTTAAATATTACACGCCAAACTTATGAAGAATTCAGTGAGCGCGTCACTAGAACAATTAAGAACAAGCCAGTTGATGTAGTTGACAAAATCATAGAATCAATGGATAATCGGATTTCTCTAGTTCTATTTTCTAAGGGACTGAGAACAAAATACTAGCCAATAGTTGGCCAATTAGTAGAAACAATAAATTAAGAGATAAAACCATGGCTTTATCGTGCCAAACCACGTCACGCGCGTGACAAACTAACCGCAAATAAAGACTGTATAGTACCTGGTTGCCTGGACGGTGTGAATTTTTCCGTTACAAAAACGCCTGCTCTTAATTTTAAAATTCGTCTAGTAAATCAGCAAAAGACTATGAAAATGCTTAAATACGAAGATTAAACGATTAACAAACTGAAACAAAGTCATTTCAACGATTAACAACGGTTGACAACGGTTAACAGCATTCATAAAGAAAAACAAGATACAGTCTATTGTTTTATTCTGAACAGTCGTTAACCGTTGTAAACCGATGTTAACCGTGGTGTTTTCTCTCTGTTGGGTTTTCTTTATTAAGTTAACCGTCTACGACCAAGCCACTATGTTTCTGAGGGCAAAATAAGCTCTGCAAAACACCTAGCACATGATGGGAGTTGTCGTTGTTGTTCCCGTCGCTATTATAAGATCGTCGTATTATAAGATTGTCGTTGTTGTTTCGTCGCTATTATAAGATCGTAAGAGCTCCATTTACATCGGCGATTAGGAGAGAATGTCGTTACTCTAGCAAGTAAAGCGTTTAGAGACGAGCAAGTTGTTTTAAAATGCACCAATGGTAACGTGACTGAGAAAAATGCATTACACACCTCGTGTAATGTAAGAGACAACTTCATTTTTCAGCCCAAAAATTGTTCTGAACATTCCACACAAATGAATAGTATTCAGTAACAATGCGTTTCATGCATTTCACCTAAAAAAATGACAATGACTGGCAGTAATTGACATCACAGTTAAAGAATGCAGAGAAACACCCCTAGACAACCTCGGACAAAACCTGTTGAGACACATTACAAAAATACCTATTTTTTGCACTCACCCTGACAAAAGTGCTTACTGTCGCAAATTAAAAGACTGTTTCCCCCCTCCCCTATTGCAATGTTGTTTGCAGTAACACAAGAAATGCACGCTTGAACTGCTGAGCCGAAACAACATTGCACCAGGGGTGGGGAGGGGGACGAATTTGTTCCTTCTGGACACGATGATAACATCGCGCGAAATTGAAAATTGTATTGAAATGTCTCAACAGTTTTGTCCGGGGTTGTCTGAGATGGTTAATCATTCAAATTACTGTGTCTTCGCAATGGAAGTTCGGAAGATAGTGAATTTTGGCCCAGTTATTGCTCTTTCAATGAGCTTTCTGATAAATTAACCGAAACGCCAATTAAGCAATTACAACGCGTCAATTGTGACGTCCATAATAAGCCGCTTTATTTAAGGGCTTTCTACCTACACGAGAAAGAAATCATGGTGTTTAATGGTGAAATCAACCAGTCCAAAAGGGCTTATATTTAGTATTGAACACAAGAAAAGAAATTCTCGATCAAGGATATAGCTCGACAATGCCGTGTTTCACAAGCCACGGTGTATAGGATAAAAAAGGACAAGATAATTGACCGCGATCAAAGGAAGGAGTGGAGCAGAGATTTGGGAGGAAGGCCACGTGAACTGAGCTTGCGAGAGGAACGCCGCATTCTGCGAACTTTGTCCAGTTTGAGACACGAAGAGGGTAATTTTACATCCATTAGGCTAATGGCGAGAGCTGGGATAAGCCACAAACATGTGAGCAACAGAACAATCAGGCGATTCCTTCAAAGGGAAGGTTACTATTTCCTCCAAGCAAGGAAAAGGGCCTTCTGTCAGAAAAGGACTTAAAAGAACGCTTAAAAAATTCGCCAAAAATATCAGAAAAGACTACCCAAAGGATGTGTGGAAAGACAATGCAGCTTTTTATTTAGATTGCGTCAGTTTTTGGTATAAAAGGAACCCAGCAGATCAAGCCAGTGCGCCTCACGGCCGTATTTGGCGCAAGAAGTGTGAGGGTCTTATGCGCGGCTGCACTTCAAAGGGGGGCAAAGATGGAAGCGGTGAAAAAGTTGTGAAAGTTAATGTGGCTATTAGCTACGGCAAAGGTGTTATTGTGTGTCATCAGTATGATAAACTAGACGGCGCGTACTTTGCCAAATTTGTACAGGATAATTTCGAGAACATGTTTAGACTAGCGAACAAAAATAGGTCACGATTGTTTGTACAGGACAACTGTCCTGTCCAAAATAGCGCGCTAGCACGTCGCGCGCTACGTGACAAAAAAGCAAAGCAGTTGAATTTTCCCCCCAGGAGCGGTGACATTCATTGTATCGAAATTTTTTTTCATGCAGCTAAAGTAGACCTGGATAAGCAAGCTCTTGAGTTAAATATTACACGCCAAACTTATGAAGAATTCAGTGAGCGCGTCACTAGAACAATTAAGAACAAGCCAGTTGATGTAGTTGACAAAATCATAGAATCAATGGATAATCGGATTTCTCTAGTTCTATTTTCTAAGGGACTGAGAACAAAATACTAGCCAATAGTTGGCCAATTAGTAGAAACAATAAATTAAGAGATAAAACCATGGCTTTATCGTGCCAAACCACGTCACGCGCGTGACAAACTAACCGCAAATAAAGACTGTATAGTACCTGGTTGCCTGGACGGTGTGAATTTTTCCGTTACAAAAACGCCTGCTCTTAATTTTAAAATTCGTCTAGTAAATCAGCAAAAGACTATGAAAATGCTTAAATACGAAGATTAAACGATTAACAAACTGAAACAAAGTCATTTCAACGATTAACAACGGTTGACAACGGTTAACAGCATTCATAAAGAAAAACAAGATACAGTCTATTGTTTTATTCTGAACAGTCGTTAACCGTTGTAAACCGATGTTAACCGTGGTGTTTTCTCTCTGTTGGGTTTTCTTTATTAAGTTAACCGTCTACGACCAAGCCACTATGTTTCTGAGGGCAAAATAAGCTCTGCAAAACACCTAGCACATGATGGGAGTTGTCGTTGTTGTTCCCGTCGCTATTATAAGATCGTCGTATTATAAGATTGTCGTTGTTGTTTCGTCGCTATTATAAGATCGTAAGAGCTCCATTTACATCGGCGATTAGGAGAGAATGTCGTTACTCTAGCAAGTAAAGCGTTTAGAGACGAGCAAGTTGTTTTAAAATGCACCAATGGTAACGTGACTGAGAAAAATGCATTACACACCTCGTGTAATGTAAGAGACCACTTCATTTTTCAGCCCAAAAATTGTTCTGAACATTCCACACAAATGAATAGTATTCAGTAACAATGCGTTTCATGCATTTCACCTAAAAAAATGACAATGACTGGCAGTAATTGACATCACAGTTAAAGAATGCAGAGAAACACCCCTAGACAACCTCGGACAAAACCTGTTGAGACACATTACAAAAATACCTATTTTTTGCACTCACCCTGACAAAAGTGCTTACTGTCGCAAATTAAAAGACTGTTTCCCCCCTCCCCTATTGCAATGTTGTTTGCAGTAACACAAGAAATGCACGCTTGAACTGCTGAGCCGAAACAACATTGCACCAGGGGTGGGGAGGGGGACGAATTTGTTCCTTCTGGACACGATGATAACATCGCGCGAAATTGAAAATTGTATTGAAATGTCTCAACAGTTTTGTCCGGGGTTGTCTGAGATGGTTAATCATTCAAATTACTGTGTCTTCGCAATGGAAGTTCGGAAGATAGTGAATTTTGGCCCAGTTATTGCTCTTTCAATGAGCTTTCTGATAAATTAACCGAAACGCCAATTAAGCAATTACAACACGTCAATTGTGACGTCCATAATAAGCCGCTTTATTTAAGGGCTTTCTACCTACACGAGAAAGAAATCATGGTGTTTAATGGTGAAATCAACCAGTCCAAAAGGGCTTATATTTAGTATTGAACACAAGAAAAGAAATTCTCGATCAAGGATATAGCTCGACAATGCCGTGTTTCACAAGCCACGGTGTATAGGATAAAAAAGGACAAGATAATTGACCGCGATCAAAGGAAGGAATGGAGCAGAGATTTGGGAGGAAGGCCACGTAAACTGAGCTTGCGAGAGGAACGCCGCATTCTGCGAACTTTGTCCAGTTTGAGACACGAAGAGGGTAATTTTACATCCATTAGGCTAATGGCGAGAGCTGGGATAAGCCACAAACATGTGAGCAACAGAACAATCAGGCGATTCCTTCAAAGGGAAGGTTACTATTTCCTCCAAGCAAGGAAAAGGGCCTTCTGTCAGAAAAGGACTTAAAAGAACGCTTAAAAAATTCGCCAAAAATATCAGAAAAGACTACCCAAAGGATGTGTGGAAAGACAATGCAGCTTTTTATTTAGATTGCGTCAGTTTTTGGTATAAAAGGAACCCAGCAGATCAAGCCAGTGCGCCTCACGGTCGTATTTGGCGCAAGAAGTGTGAGGGTCTTATGCGCGGCTGCACTTCAAAGGGGGGGCAAAGATGGAAGCGGTGAAAAAGTTGTGAAAGTTAATGTGGCTATTAGCTACGGCAAAGGTGTTATTGTGTGTCATCAGTATGATAAACTAGACGGCGCGTACTTTGCCAAATTTGTACAGGATAATTTCGAGAACATGTTTAGACTAGCGAACAAAAATAGGTCACGATTGTTTGTACAGGACAACTGTCCTGTCCAAAATAGCGCGCTAGCACGTCGCGCGCTACGTGACAAAAAAGCAAAGCAGTTGAATTTTCCCCCCAGGAGCGGTGACATTCATTGTATCGAAATTTTTTTTCATGCAGCTAAAGTAGACCTGGATAAGCAAGCTCTTGAGTTAAATATTACACGCCAAACTTATGAAGAATTCAGTGAGCGCGTCACTAGAACAATTAAGAACAAGCCAGTTGATGTAGTTGACAAAATCATAGAATCAATGGATAATCGGATTTCTCTAGTTCTATTTTCTAAGGGACTGAGAACAAAATACTAGCCAATAGTTGGCCAATTAGTAGAAACAATAAATTAAGAGATAAAACCATGGCTTTATCGTGCCAAACCACGTCACGCGCGTGACAAACTAACCGCAAATAAAGACTGTATAGTACTTGGTTGCCTGGACGGTGTGAATTTTTCCGTTACAAAAACGCCTGCTCTTAATTTTAAAATTTGTCTAGTAAATCAGCAAAAGACTATGAAAATGCTTAAATACGAAGATTAAACGATTAACAAACTGAAACAAAGTCATTTCAACGATTAACAACGGTTGACAACGGTTAACAGCATTCATAAAGAAAAACAAGATACAGTCTATTGTTTTATTCTGAACAGTCGTTAACCGTTGTAAACCGATGTTAACCGTGGTGTTTTCTCTCTGTTGGGTTTTCTTTATTAAGTTAACCGTCTACGACCAAGCCACTATGTTTCTGAGGGCAAAATAAGCTCTGCAAAACACCTAGCACATGATGGGAGTTGTCGTTGTTGTTCCCGTCGCTATTATAAGATCGTCGTATTATAAGATTGTCGTTGTTGTTTCGTCGCTATTATAAGATCGTAAGAGCTCCATTTACATCGGCGATTAGGAGAGAATGTCGTTACTCTAGCAAGTAAAGCGTTTAGAGACGAGCAAGTTGTTTTAAAATGCACCAATGGTAACGTGACTGAGAAAAATGCATTACACACCTCGTGTAATGTAAGAGACAACTTCATTTTTCAGCCCAAAAATTGTTCTGAACATTCCACACAAATGAATAGTATTCAGTAACAATGCGTTTCATGCATTTCACCTAAAAAAATGACAATGACTGGCAGTAATTGACATCACAGTTAAAGAATGCAGAGAAACACCCCTAGACAACCTCGGACAAAACCTGTTGAGACACATTACAAAAATACCTATTTTTTGCACTCACCCTGACAAAAGTGCTTACTGTCGCAAATTAAAAGACTGTTTCCCCCCTCCCCTATTGCAATGTTGTTTGCAGTAACACAAGAAATGCACGCTTGAACTGCTGAGCCGAAACAACATTGCACCAGGGGTGGGGAGGGGGACGAATTTGTTCCTTCTGGACACGATGATAACATCGCGCGAAATTGAAAATTGTATTGAAATGTCTCAACAGTTTTGTCCGGGGTTGTCTGAGATGGTTAATCATTCAAATTACTGTGTCTTCGCAATGGAAGTTCGGAAGATAGTGAATTTTGGCCCAGTTATTGCTCTTTCAATGAGCTTTCTGATAAATTAACCGAAACGCCAATTAAGCAATTACAACGCGTCAATTGTGACGTCCATAATAAGCCGCTTTATTTAAGGGCTTTCTACCTACACGAGAAAGAAATCATGGTGTTTAATGGTGAAATCAACCAGTCCAAAAGGGCTTATATTTAGTATTGAACACAAGAAAAGAAATTCTCGATCAAGGATATAGCTCGACAATGCCGTGTTTCACAAGCCACGGTGTATAGGATAAAAAAGGACAAGATAATTGATCGCGATCAAAGGAAGGAGTGGAGCAGAGATTTGGGAGGAAGGCCACGTAAACTGAGCTTGCGAGAGGAACGCCGCATTCTGCGAACTTTGTCCAGTTTGAGACACGAAGAGGGTAATTTTACATCCATTAGGCTAATGGCGAGAGCTGGGATAAGCCACAAACATGTGAGCAACAGAACAATCAGGCGATTCCTTCAAAGGGAAGGTTACTATTTCCTCCAAGCAAGGAAAAGGGCCTTCTGTCAGAAAAGGACTTAAAAGAACGCTTAAAAAATTCGCCAAAAATATCAGAAAAGACTACCCAAAGGATGTGTGGAAAGACAATGCAGCTTTTTATTTAGATTGCGTCAGTTTTTGGTATAAAAGGAACCCAGCAGATCAAGCCAGTGCGCCTCACGGCCGTATTTGGCGCAAGAAGTGTGAGGGTCTTATGCGCGGCTGCACTTCAAAGGGGGGCAAAGATGGAAGCGGTGAAAAAGTTGTGAAAGTTAATGTGGCTATTAGCTACGGCAAAGGTGTTATTGTGTGTCATCAGTATGATAAACTAGACGGCGCGTACTTTGCCAAATTTGTACAGGATAATTTCGAGAACATGTTTAGACTAGCGAACAAAAATAGGTCACGATTGTTTGTACAGGACAACTGTCCTGTCCAAAATAGCGCGCTAGCACGTCGCGCGCTACGTGACAAAAAAGCAAAGCAGTTGAATTTTCCCCCCAGGAGCGGTGACATTCATTGTATCGAAATTTTTTTTCATGCAGCTAAAGTAGACCTGGATAAGCAAGCTCTTGAGTTAAATATTACACGCCAAACTTATGAAGAATTCAGTGAGCGTGTCACTAGAACAATTAAGAACAAGCCAGTTGATGTAGTTGACAAAATCATAGAATCAATGGATAATCAGATTTCTCTAGTTCTATTTTCTAAGGGACTGAGAACAAAATACTAGCCAATAGTTGGCCAATTAGTAGAAACAATAAATTAAGAGATAAAACCATGGCTTTATCGTGCCAAACCACGTCACGCGCGTGACAAACTAACCGCAAATAAAGACTGTATAGTACCTGGTTGCCTGGACTTACTGAACCTTTGCCTTATATCGACTTACTTTCAGTACAACGACAAACACTACAAGCAGTTGCATGGAACAGCCATGGGGTCGCCTGTTTCTGTTGTTGTCGCCGAAATTGTGATGCAACACGTAGAGGAACGCGCCCTTGCAACTTGCCGTCAAACGATACCGCTTTGGTTACGATACGTTGACGACACTTTTACCGCCGTTCACAAAGACGAAATTGACGCTTTTCACGACCACCTTAACGAACAGAACGCCGACATCCAGTTTACCAAAGAAATCGAAGAAAATGGAAAACTTCCTTTTCTAGACTGTTTGGTAAGCCGCGACAATAACGAACTGCGAACGACAGTGTACAGAAACCGACGCATACCGACAGGTTACTCGACGAATCATCCTACAACCCAACTTCACACAAAGCCACGACTATAAAGACTTTGACGAGACGAGCGCAACTAGTTTGTGACACACCAGACAGTTTACGTGACGAAAACAAATACCTTGAGCGTGTTTTTCACAAGAACAACTACAACGCTGACTTTATTAGACGAAACATTTACCGACCTACCGAAGCTGACGCAACGAACAGGAACCCGACACCTGTTACTACAGTGACTATACCTTATATTAAGGGCACTTCTGAGACCATCTCATGGATCCTACAGCCCTACAACATCCGCGTTGCCCACAAACCTACGACTACGTTACGACACTTACTGACCAACGTTAAAGACAGGGACGAACCCAACAACAGACAGGGAGCAGTTTACAAGATCAAATGCTCCGACTGTCAGGCTTCCTACATTGGTGAGACGGGCAGAAACCTGAACACGAGACTGACTGAACACAAACGAGCCACGAGAAATGGTGATGTCAACAATCACATTGCTGTACATCATCAACTGACAAACCACAACATTGACTGGGACACTGCTCAATGCTTAACCTACAGTACGAACTATTTTCAACGACTGACTCTTGAGAGCTGGTACACTAACTTAGAACAAACGCCTCTTAACAGATGTCAACAGCTACCGGCGCCTTACAAACGACTTATTCACGACGCAAACGAAACCGACAAACGGACTTCTAACAGACCGACTTAATTTGACTGACTATACACGGACCACAACGCTAGGAATTTGACTAACAAAAGACGGATCGAAACTGACCAATGACTGATGACAAACTTTACACGAGTCTTTCAGCCAATACCATCATGGCTAAAGTGACCAATCACTTTCAACGGACCAAACTTATAACATCATCGACTGACAAACACTATTCACTTGACTCTGAAGATGACTTCCGCTCAGGTTGTCGAAATGTCAGTCACCAACAACAGTTCTTCTCAGAACTACACTCACCCGGACGATCATACTATACGAACAACATTTGGACTGTCAATTTGTATTTTCATTTTGAATAGACGCTAAGCAGAAAAGAAATTTCCTTTGAACATGATTACTATAGGCTTTAGCGCCTTGGGCCAATGTCTGTATGGATCGCGGTTTCGTCTTACTTGCCTTAGTTATTATAAAAATCTACGATTGCGAATAAACCGATTTCTATTTGGTCTGACAAAACAATTCCATTTGTTCAAACACATTAGAGTTTTCCATTGCCTCTATGTTATTGAAAAAAATAATGTCCCTGGGGTCATTAACCACCTAAAGTTATGCAAGTAGACAACGAACAAAAACCTGTGTTTACCTTGAATGAAGCTAATGAGGACACAATTAGTGCGTTTGAAGAAACTGATGCTGCGGTGGATTTGAGAATCAAGAACAGCGTATGTCTCGTCATAGACTTAGAGGGATTCTTAGTACGTGAATGATAATATCATTCATTGATGATATCACTTAAATGATAATATTCACCATTGTCCCATGACTGACTCCACCACCTCCACTGGTGGTGGAGGTGTGGAGGTGGTGGTGGTCCACTGGTGGTGGAGGTGCTGGAGGTGGTGGTGGTGGAAAACAATAGAAATGTGGTGGTGGTGGTGGTGGTGGTAGAAAACAATAGAATTATGGTGGTGGTGGTGGTGGAAAACAATAGAAATGTGGTGGTGGTGGTGGAAAACAATAGAATTGTGGTGGCGGTGGTGGAAAACAATACAATTGTGGTGGGTTTGTTAATCATTTCGTAGTTGTTGTAATTTAGGTGTATTCATTGTAAATATCTGTGTATTATTTTTTGTATTCGCTAATAACAAGCAATAAAGTCGCTTAAGAAAACGTGTTGTCCAAAAATATTTATTGTCACATGTTGACAATTAATTAGTGCTCTAAACTTTTATTGTTGTAATTTTAATGGTAGAGCTGTCCCATGGGCTTTTCCGTTGGAGTTTGTATGCAAATCTAGGGTTGAAAGTGGATTCAGTGCTCGACTAACAGAGCGGAAAACTCGAGCAGTTAGCTAAGCCAAATAATATATTCACTCTGTCTCTCTCTCGTCAGCAAAGCTGAGAGTTCAGATAAAACTTAACAGATATTTTCATGAAGCAATCAGGGTTAAAAGAGCCCAAATTACATGACATAAGTTTGAAACCATAACCAAAACGCGTGACACTCAGTCATGGGACAATGGCGAATATTGTCATTTAAGGTGGTTCGAAATAGTTTTATGGCGCGCACAAACTGGGTTCTAATGCACATGCGCAAATGCTGATCTTGTCATGTCGAAATTTTGGAGTTTTTATAACTTTAATCGCTCATATTTCCGCTTCCGCTTGGTGGATTTTTTTCATTTTTTCGGTGATAACCAGGATCAATTGGCTGCATACATAGTCCGATTTTTAAAAAATTCTGTAGGCAGGAAAAAAAATAAGAGAACAATAGTCAAAAAGAGGATTTTTTCTTAATCTACCCTACAGATTTTTTGTAAACTGAAATATTTTGAAGGTCATTTCTGGTGACATATAATATTGCAGTTTGAGAAGATTTCACCGACCAATTTTTTAAAAAAGACAATAGATTTCGATTTTAGGGGCTCAACTGAATGCGTCATATGGTTGCTATGGTAACAGGTTTTCTGAAATGAATGTCATGTAATGAATCTATGATGTTTCTTTTATTTCTGTGCCAAATTTCATAGTGATAAGATGAACCAAACATAATTTAGAAAAGAATTTGTGAACTTGTCTCGGGAAAATGAAAACTATTTCGAACCACCTTAAGTTGAAACCACAACTCGCTAATGGTTCTTCAATCATTTGTTTTAACTGTTCATATTTGGGGCAACCCTAAGTTTCTAAATCGAGACAAGGAATGTTCAGTTTGTTTAACAAGTCTTTTTCAACATGACCTCCTTTGAAAGCCACCACAGTTCTTTCCTCCACCTTGTTATTGGTTGTACAATCGCAATAAGACAATATCTACTTCATCATGCTCATATGCTCTCTCTTGGTAACAGGGCTGATAAGTGAGTCCGTGTATGTTATGTTTTGCAAAGTTCACCATCTTTTTATCCTTGTGAGACAAGTTTTTAAGTGCTGCTGGCTGGAAGAAAGCATGGCGGTCATAGTGTTCATCCCAAGAGTAATACCCCATTTCACGCACTTGAAATTTCTTTTGCACAAAGAATCCCTCTAAGTCTATGATGAGACATATGCTGTTCTTGATTCTCAAATCCACCGCTGCATCAGTCTCTTCAAACGCACTAATTGTGTCCTCATTAGCTTCATTCACGGTAAACATAGGTTTTTGTTCGTTCATTTTCTCAGTCTTGTCTACTTGCATAACTTTAGGCGGTTAATGACCCCAGGGACATTATTTTTTCAATAACATAGAGGCAATGGAAAACTCTGTGTTTGAACAAATGGAATTGTTTTGTCAGACCAAATAGAAATCAGTTTATTCGCAATCGTAGATTTTTATAATAAGTAAGGCAAATAAGACGAAACCGCGATCCATACAGACATTGGCCGAAGGCGCTAAAGCCTATAGTAATCATGTTCACAGGAAATTTCTTTTCTGCTTAGCGTCTAATCAAAATGAAAATACAAATTGACAGTCCAAACGTGGAAAAGTAATTTTCATGTCGCCTATACATAATTGATATTTCCCAGGTCGGAAAATTAAGTAATAGAAATAAAGTAAAAGTTATTCAGAGATGAAATTACCCTGCTAATAAATGTTTTTTTTCTTATTGATCTCAATAATAGACCGAATTAGGCAGGAGGTTTCATTTCATGATGTCATCCTCTAAAATTACCCTACAGCGTCACCTGATCTATTTTTAGTTTTTCCCCACGGTGATGTCATCTTCCGAAAAGGGGAATTACGTCACTTTACGGTAAAAAATTATGTCATGAACACCCTTACGCCCCTACGCAAACACCGCTTCATTCCAATGATGTCATCTCCCGGAATGGGGAATGATGTCATTTCCTAGGGGATTATGTCGTCACGGACACCCCTCAACGCCCCCTACGCCCCTACGTATACGCCCTGGCGTAGAACTGTCTGTTTCCTACTACTAACAGTAATGGGGAAAACGCAAGGAACCAAAACCAAAAGGAATTGTCTCCTTACCCCAGCTGTTGTTGCTCTTTCAAAACTGCTTTCCATGCTTTGCATCGAGTCCTGACATAAGCGTCACCCAAACTGGTAGAATGATGTCTGTAACAGCTAAATGCCACAACTGTCAAGAAACCAAAATCTGGAAAGTCAGCTGAATCTTGTTGGTTTTCCCGCCGGAAACATCCTGTTGAGTTTTGGTATCCTTTGTGCTGGTGCGTCAGTAACGAAAGTACTACGGGTGTTAAAATATATTGGCCTATTAGTCTATCAGAAGCTTTTTACTTATTACTATCATCAGAGGAACCTCCTGATCCCTTCTATCCTTGGCTACTGGAAATCGTATCAGAAAAATCATTTCGAGAGGCTCAAGGGCTCAGAGGTGGTACTTGCTAGAGACGGGCGGCATGACAGTATGGGTCAGTCCGCGAAATTCGGAACCTACACAATATTTTGCTGTACCATCGGACTCGTCCTTCATATCGTTATAGTTCAGGTAAATCAAATTTTAGTGAATGATACATAACCATGTTCATTGCTTTTGGGAATGTACGCCAGTAGCTCTGTCCATTCACAATGTGCTGAATTTATTTTCTTTTTCTAATGCACCGAACAAGATTTTAACTGGTTTCGAATATGAGCAACCAACAGTTTATCATGCGGGCAATTCAGTGAGGTACATCATAAAAGGCGAGGTGGGGGGGAGGGGGTCAAACGTGAGACGGGCCTACGAAGTACCGGAATGTGGGAGAGTTTTTCCGATCTCTGTACCTTTTATTAATGATATGGAGACGATCAATCATGTTCTAAAACTTGTTTTCAAATGATGTAATTCTACAGGCAAATGAAGCTGGAAGTAGCTCGGGTATGGAGTTTTCGCATTTGAGAGGGCGTTTACTTTCTTGCTCGCCACGGGAATGGTCATAAAAGCTTTATATCAGACAGACATTCCTCTATAACAAAGTGGATGAGAGAGCAGTGCCCTAGGAAATGCCAGGAGCTTGGCAAAGGAACTGTCTCCCATTTTTATGACCTTTGGCACGTGGCAAAAAGACTGTAACAAAGTTCGCCTATAGATAATTACTTTATACGTAACTGAGAAATCTCACAAGGACCTCGTATATTTTAGGTATTGGGAAGAAACTGACGAAACTGAGTAAAGAGAAAGGCTGCGAAGTAGCTGACAGATGGAAGAAGGCATGCATCCGTCACTTTTACTGGTGCATTGCCTTAACACCATCAAACCAAGACGAAGTGAAGTATGCCAAATTCGAGTCATTCTTCTCTCACATCCTGAACAAGCATATAAACCTTCCAAACAAAATTTTTAACAAGTGCGCACATGGAATCATCACACAATCACGAGTATGGCTAACAAAAAGTAAGTATACTGTTCCTGTAATAGTCTGGAAAACGTAGTTGGGTATATTTAAATTAATAAATACCGTAAAACTTGGCCTTCATGCTGACATAGCAACGAGGCAAACGCGGGAATTTTGAACAATCGAGAAGTGCGAGTTTCTAATAGTGACTTGTTTCATTCTTCCCTGCAGGTTCGCTTGCGTATGAAAAACTCTGCAAGACTTTGAAGGAGATCTCCTTGATAAAAGCCATTAAAAAGTCTTCTTCTAATGCACAAACCAGCTGCTTAGAAGGGTATCACTCAGTCATTAACCAGTTTGCGCCCAAAATGTTTGCCTATTCCTAATTGGGCATGGTAGTCAGGTGCGTTTTGTTGTTAGTAGCGCTGAGTTATAAATTAGAATACCCACTATTGGAGCTGAGTGCAGCAACTCAACATCCTGGGACATAATTTCCTAGAAAAATCGTGAAATGACGGTCGCACTCCGTTAGATTTGTTTAGCTTACTCACCCACGGCAACTGAGGAAAACTCACCTTAATTTTTTGGGGGTAAGGGGCAGAAATGGGCTTTCTGAATGCTTTCATTTATTCCCAAGCGCGTGCGCAATCACCTCCCCTGCTCAGATGTAGACCTCAAGCATGCATCATTATTTTCCAAGGTACACAACATCATCTATTTGGTAAATTAAAAAAAAAAAACCGGATAAACCATTCCCTGCATGGAGAATTTTCACGACGCAACATACACTCACATTCTGTTGATATACGTTCCTATCCATATCGCTCTTTAGAACAATACTGTCAGCTCTGCATTTTAACCATAATCTCATGAGAGAAAACAAGCAGGGCGAAAACGGTAAACCATTGCTTCATGCAAAGTACATGAAATTTAAAGAGGGCGAAGCCACAGTACGGCAAGTCAAGGAGAATCAAAACTATGGTGAGTTTTTAGTAGTAAATCTTGAAGTTACGGTTAAACAATATACATTTCAAAAATTGAAAATTAACCTGTTATGTTAGTTGTGTTACCCTTTACTGGTTAGTACTATGTCTTGCAGCCTTTGAACACGCGCAGATTACTGAAAACGTGGTCATCAACACACGCGCTGTCATCGAAATGGCTTCGGCTGCAAAGGGAGCGGCATGTGAAAGTGAGAACGAATCTAATTATTTATCAGAAAGTTCAGAGTCCAAAGATTCCAATTTTCTGCTTAACAACGATGACGTAGAACCAATCGCGAACAAACAAGAAGCCGACTATAGAGAGGAATTAGCGCGAGAAGAGGAGGAAGAACAGATGCTTACGAGAAGGTACTCGGGAGAAGTAGATATAGAAACTTTCGGTCTCATAGAGCAAAACTAGATTTCTTTAAAAAATTGCACTGCAGTTCTAATAACATTTTGCAGTTTCCATGTTTGAGTTTTTACTACTCAAATGAATTTGATCCCGTGTTTTTAATGAATCAAGTTGATGTATAAAATTGAGTCATTCTTGTGTGTGTGTTTACGTCTTCAATATTACAATGAACTTCAGGTGTTGTTGTTGGAATTGCTCTCTGGAAGGCGTTGTCAAGCGTAGTGAACGCTGGTGCTTCATGGAGGTCATTAAATGCAGGGAAAAAATGGAGGAAGCCGCAGACCAAGGGCAAGATTGCGTTACACTGCATCCCGGTTTTGACACAGTTTGCCTAAACCAGTGGGTTTTACATGCCGCCGCAATTGGATTAAAGACAAAATCCAACAAGTTATATACTACCCTATTGGCACGAGGGCAAAGAGCTGAACCGGAGTAAGTGTCATCCATATTTTCACTTTTTTGTGCGTGTAAAAGAGTGGTAGTTAAAAAAAGGAAAAAAAGTTAATGCTTTTAGTTGGTTTTGATGCATAAATCAACAGTTTCTGCTAGTTTTTGACCTAATGATAACATATTTGTCTTGATCTTGACGTCAAAGTAAAATTTCATGGGAGTTTTTTTTTTGTCTTTTTTTTTTCATAACGCTGAGGGCCATCAGACATTGTATTGCTCTTTAATCAGTGCTCTTTTGCAGACTATAATTTTTCAGAATAAGGTAAAAAAAGAATCTGTTTCTGTTAGATTTCAGAGACAAGGAAAAGACTAATCGAACTGGAAAAGAAACGAAAAAGGTTTGCATTTGTTTAAGAAGTTGCTTATCACTGAACATCAAATAGTTGTAATGAATATAGCGAGTTTCGCCCATAACGAGTTTCGCCCACATCGTTTCGCCCAGAACGAGAATGGTTTCGCCCAGAAGTCGATCAGTAGAAGTAACTAAAAGAAAATAACCATCTTGCAAAAAATCTCACCCTTTTGAAAAGAAAACTGAAGTTTACTCGGGAACATGTAATGCCCAGAACGAACATTGAGTAATGCAGTGAAAATGTTACTTGTCTCTAGCCCATGTTGAAACGAACAAGTTGTCACTTTCATTGCGAACCAAGCGAAAAGTGACCTTCAAAACTGTTTATCGAATAAGTATGGCTATGATTTTTTTATTAGCAGCACTTACTTTCTCGAGAAGGTCGCGTTCGTTTTGTGTTGAAGCAAATTAAACGCTGTTGAAAAAAAAGTTCTGCACGCCAAAGTACGAATACGGTCAGGACTTAAGTGCACGAGTGCGCGCGAACGGAATAGCGGAATTTTTCCGACTCCATGAAAGTACTAGCTATTCTCACTGAGGCCATCTCGCACAAACGCCCCAAATTCCTTCGGAATTCAAGGATAAAAATTCCCACGCACTCGTAGTCTCCTGCGTGCTATGTTTCACACAGGTTTTGTATAAATAGGCCTGTTTTGGCCTGGTTAAGTCTCTTTTCGTTAAACGTTCGCCGGTCGAAAGCTCGGCATTTTTTCCTCTCTTATCCGGTCATCGCTGCGCCATCTTTGAAGAGTTCCTTCGTCTTCCATGCTGGACCAAGTCCCTGTTGCTCCCACCGATGGGGCCGTTGCAGCGGCCGTCGACGCGCCAGTCATCGCGCCTCTGGCTCCAGCTGACGCTGCTGGTGTCAACAACGCACAGAACGCTAACGACAACGTGGTTCCTGCGCCCCAACTGGTGGCTCCGGAGGTTAGTGTTTCCCTGGTTCTTGTGTTCGTTTAGCTCGGTTCTCGCTTCTGTGTTTTTAGTTTTAAGTCTTCGCGTTTCTGCTACTAGTTTTGCTTTTCGCCCATGTGTACTAGTTTCCAGTTTTCGCATCTATGTTTATATTTTCGCGCCTGTGTTACTACTTAACGTTAGGCGTCGGCGTAAGAATTTAGTTTTCGCGTCGGTGTTACAATTTTAATTTTCGCGCCTGTGTGACAATTTAGTTTTCGCGTCTGTGACAAACTTTGTTTTTGCTGTCTGTGTGGCAAGTTTGGGTCTTGCGCCTGTGTGACAAATTTAGTCTTCTTGTCTCTCTTATGACTTTAGTTTCCGTCTGTGTCACAAGTCTGTGTGACAAGTCTTCGGTCTATGTGAAATTTAGCTTTTTGCGTCTGTGTGACAAGTTTACTGTTCCGTCCGTGTGACAAACTTATTGTCCGCGTCTGTGTGTTAAGTTTAGTCTTCGCGTCTGTGTTACAGGTTTAACCTTCACGCCTGTGACAAGTTTAGTCTTCGTGGTCACGTCTGTGTGACAAATTTATTCTTTTAGTCTGTGTTACAAACTTAGTTTTCTCGCCTGTGTCTCAGGTTTAGCTCTCGTGTCTGTGTGTCGTCAGTTAGTTTTCACTTCTGTGTAGTAAGCGTTTATGTGACGAGATTTTCATCACTTCGCAGGGGTATGAGGACCTTCGCCAAACGGTAGAGACCTTGCGATCGGCCCTGGATGTTTCTAAAGTAAACCAGTCCTTGGATTCAGTTAGACTTCTCGCCTCTCGTCCTGCCGTGCTTCTCGATCCTTTCACCCTCCTTGCGGCCTTAGAACAATTGTCAGATCACGCTAGGGAGGCGAACCACCCTCAGCGCAAGAAGTTCGATGCTATTTTCAAACAGTGCCGCCCCCTTGCAAACTCCAACTCGCTTGCTGAAGTGGTGCTGCAACTCCTTGGGGATAAGGATGAAAGAGATGTGGCTTTCCAGATCCGGAAGATTTTTAAAGGTCACTCTTCTCCTAGAAGTTCAGCTCCAGGACAAGCCTTCGACTTTTGGGGAGACAATTCCGACGTCCCGTGTCCAGGTCCCTATCCCGGAAGCTCATTTGGTCGCGGGGGACGCTTCAGGCCACAATACTCCAGTAGTGTAGTAATTAGTGACACCAGGACATCGCTAAAATCAGCGCTAAAATCAGTGTTCGCGCTAAAGATGCCTGAATTAGCATTTCAGCGTAAGATGCATTGTTAGCGTAAGATGCGTAGTTAGCGTAAGATGCGTAGTTAGCGTTGGTAGCGTTGTTAGCGTAAGATGCGTTGGTAGCATAAGATGCTTAGTTAGCGTAGGATATAGTAAAAATTAGAGTGTATATTTATGCGTAAGATGCGTGGTTAGCGTAAAGTGCGTAAGATGTGTAAAGTGCGTAAGATGTGTAAGATATAGTAAAAATTAGAGTGTACTATATCTTACACTAAATTAGCGTAGGATATATAAAATGCCTGAATTAGCATTTCAGCGTAAGATGTGTAAAATGCCTGAATTAGCATTTCAGCGTAAGATGCGTAGGATATATAAACAGTTCTCTTAGTTTGTGTACTTAGCATCATACATCTTTAAATATTTATCAATAATTGGGCTATTATCAATCACAAAATTGTCAACGCTTGTCATTTGATTAATTAAACTTTCTCGGTTAAGATCACCTGAGCGCATCGCTTCTCGAATCATTATTAATAAATGCTGGTAACTTTGATAGGCATAGATGCAATTTTGAATTTTTAAGTCTAAACCTTTGTGTTCCATGTACCCTTTAACTAATAATGCCACTGTACTAATCGCTATTAGACTAATACCACCTGTTGCAATAGCGCTAGCAATTCCGCCTGAAGCGGTGAGTACAGAGAGTGAATTACCAATGAATTTGAGCAATTTGTATCTTTTGTAAGCCCTTTTATAAGCCCAACATTTCCTATGATAGCCTAGATAATAAGATTTTAGTTCGTCTACTTCATCAACTGATAATTTGTCTGAAATATTATTCCAATCGAAAATATTCTTTTTAGCCGCCATTATATTAATTTTATTATATTTTTATCCAGGCAAGCCTGAGTTAACGTAAGATGCGTGAGTTGTATTGTCTAGATGAAACACGTTTCCGGGAATCCCCTGTAGACATGAGTCATCCACTGTAGGCATGAGTCATCCACTGTAGGCATGAGTCATTAATTATTTTAGCTAACGGTAGCTGGATGAAACGCGTTTCCGGGAATCCCCTTTATTTTAGCTAACAGTAGCTGGATGAAACACGTTTCCGGGAATCCCCTGTAGACATATGTCATCAATTATTTTAGCTAACAGTAGCTTTTTATTGTCTGGATGTAACGCGTTTCCGGGAATCCCCTGTAGACATGAGTCATCAATTATTTTAGTCAACCATAGCTTTTATTGTCTGGATGAAACGCGTTTCCGGGAATCCCCTGTAGACATGAGTCATCAATTATTTTAGTCAACCATAGCTTTTATTGTCTGGATGAAACGCGTTTCCTAAAATATTATTATCTAGACAGCTTGCAATTACATATCAATTTCGATCAATAAGTTTACCATTGCAGATGTTTCACTCTGACACTGAAAATTGATTCTGTCGCCAGCTTTTATCGTAATCGGATCGCTGAAAATAGTGTGATCGGACAATTGACCCATGGGTTTGGTAATTTTTACATCGATACTAGCGCCATTGATGACTAAACAGACAGATGCTTCAGTGTCAGCGCGAGCACAAATGCTGGCACGAACTATTTTACCGTCTACAGGACTAGGCCAACCATATTGCTTATCATTTCCGAAACTCAATTCATTTCCATTACTTTCTGCATAAACAGTGATGCATGAGTGAATGGCTGACTTTTTAGCGAGTTCATTATTAACGTATCTAGTACTCGCTTTCGTCTTTAATAAATCAGTGACAAATCGTTTAGTCACTGCATCATGGTCATCCATTGGAGCAGAAAGGTTAGTTATTCTCTTGTTTTGTAAATCGAAATGGTTGTCTGATTTTTTTATTTTAACCTTTTCTAGTCTTGATGGTTTTTCATGTTGTCCATTACTATGTCCCATATATATTTATTTATATTTTTTATTATTTTTTGTTTTAAAAAAATTATATGCTAGTTCCTTCTCTCCTTTCAAATTCTTTAACATTTTCAAATGCTTTACTATTATTGTCCCAAACATTCTTTGTTATCAATCCTTTCACCCTATTGAAAGGAAAAGAATCTACATTTAATATTACTAGCTCTTTATTATCACTAAAATTATTAATATTAATTGGTTTACTAATTTCACTAAAAATCATATTCAAATTAGAATCTTTAACCCAAATCCAAAACCAAATGTACTTTCCTAAAGCAAAAACTGAAATATTAATTGATTTTAAAGATGGTTCATCTATTAAAGGATTATTTGAAATTACGACTTTGCTTTTATCAACATGAATAAATTTAGATTTATTCCCAAAATTAAATCTCATAGACATTACCATATTTATATCAGCGATATGCTCTATTACATAATAAAAAGTAAAAATCGCCTCCATTATTACCATTAGTTCTAAACTTAGAAGTATTTGCTGTTGTACCTCCAACATGATCAGAAAAATACAAATCTTCGATTAAATCAAACTTTGAACCATTTCTTAATATATATTTTACTATTGATTCCACAAAATTTTTATTTTTATTAATACTAGGATTTTCTTTTGCAATTTCATTATTTACTTTTACAATTTCACTATTTACTTTTGTAATTTCTCTATTAACATATTTTACCATATTATCTTCCGCATCAATTAGTTGTTTCACATTAAGAGCATCACCGTTTCTATCCCAAATTCGTGAGTCAACATCATTCTGATGACCACTTACACCATAAACAACTACAAAGATGCCTGTTTCTGCATCATAAGTCGCACCACTCTTATACTTTAAAGTTAAATCAATATCTAAATCAATAATGCCAATGTTTCCATATTTATGAAAATTGATAATTGTTCTACTGTAATCGGAAAAAGTATTTGTATTATTACGTTAACAACCACTTCGTCTCGATCAACTTTATTACCATAATACATTTCAAAAGCTAATGTATACTCACCTAAATCTAACGATTATAAATCAATAGTTAATCAGGTGCTATAATAACCGATAGCAGAGTCATACTTAATTTTAAATTGATAAGTAGCTTTGTTGATATCATAGTAATCTTTGTCGACTTTTCTTACTTTGACAATATCATCATCATCTTCCCGAAATAAATCATCATCCATAACAAAAGAGAATTCATTCTCTTGTCGGTTTGCTTTTATATTAAGTGCTTCAGATTCACTGACTTTATCTGTAATCAAAGTATTAATTACAGCGTTATTATCACTAATTGTCCTATTAACATAGTTAACAGTGGAAGCGTGAAAGCTATCTGATGACTTTGGATCTTTCAAGCGGATAATGCTATGATTAGCCATATCAATGGAGTCTTCCATCGGATCAGGATATTTTCTATTTAATGCTGCTGCAGCGACATCATTTATTTCTCTTTTTAGTTGACCTCTCTGTCCGTGAAAATATTCAAAGTTGATAGCATCATTGGATTGAGCAGCTTGACTTGAATCATCTTCAACAAAAGGTTTAATATTTATAATTGCATTACCCCCCATATTGAGATCTCCTTCCATACCTCTATCTCCTAAAAGTGGTAGATAAGTAGATTTTGCGCCACCAACTGTTAGGGCTGCATCGTCTGCTGAACTACTCCTAATTCCAGTGATAGCATTACCACCCATTTGGAGACTTCCAGTCATAGCGCGTGAACCATCCAATTTTAATACATCTGTAGGTATTTCTGCTGGGACAAATGCCTTGGAGACTAAATCATTTGTATCAAAAGTATTTACACCATATGGCTCAGTATTTTTTATCCGTTTACCTTTTAAGTCATAGTCATCACCTTTTAATTTTAAAAAGTTTTCATTGACATAAAGTTTATTAACAGCCATTTTAGAATCTTTTACATAATTAGGGTAATCAGTGATTGGGACATCATCTTGTGTAACTAAATCTGTTATTTTATTGTCATTCATGTTGAGATCTCCTGTCATAGCGCGTGAACCATCTACTTTGAGATAAAGACTTAAATCAGGTTGTGGTATGGAAGCAATTTGACTTTCTAAATAAGTCTTTGTCACAGGTTGCTGCGGCCCAGTTGGAATAGGTAAGGTATAAATCCTATTTCCATTCATAGATAGACTACCAGTCATGTTTTGGCTTCCGTTTCGGAGTAATACTTCTGACCTATCTGCTTTTCTAGAAGATAAATCATTAATAGCAATATCCTGTTTAGCGCCTTCATCGTCAACATATTCTTTATTGACAGCGTCTTTAGGGTCAGTAGGATTACCAAGATTGATTATCTTTTCATTATTCATATTGATTGGTTCAAAATTTAATATTGTTCCTGAAAAATCAGTACTTTTAACATTAAATAATCTATGATCAAAACTAGTCCTTTGTATTCCTTTGACACATCTACTAAAAAATAGAAATTTAAAATTAGAGTTACTGGAACCATAATATCGAAATTGTAAACTAACATTCTTCCTCTTCATTTTATAGATCCTCCTTGAGAAACTTGATGGGCCATGTCCGAGCCTTTCAAAACCAAAGTTATTGGCGCAAGCTGCAAACCGGCTTAGACAAAACACTAGGCCTAAAGACCCAATAGACCTCGATTTCAGTTTGGAAGAGGATCACATTCCTGATGGCTTCTTTCAAGCAGATGCAACGGTCAACAGTAGACGCCACCTTGTCTTTGCCACCGAAAAGCAACTTCAGTTCCTCAGCAAAGCCAAGACCTGGTTCATAGATGGCACTTTCAAGTTGTGCCGCCACCCCTTCACCCAGCTCTGGACCATCAATGCATATGTTAGATGTGAAGACCACATGAAACAGGTCCCATTGGTCTTTGTCTTGACGTCTGGCAAGAAGACAAAGGATTATCGAAAGGTATATATATTTTTTAGTTCTTCCTCCTATCCCTATCCAGGGGCACGCCTAGATAAACTAAGTAACGGAAAAATGACAAAATAGCTCAGTAAGTTATACAAGAGATTAGATAACATTCTCTCACACCCAGGTCTTATCCTGTTTCAGGTCATGAGAACTATTCTAGACCTCCTCCCACAGAACCCAAAGGTTAACCAGGTCATGATTGACTTTGAAAAAGCAATGTGGAACTGCCTCCGTGAAGTCCTGCCAGATGTGACAGTGAAAGGCTGTGTATTCCACTGGACACAAGCTCTGTGGAGAAAGGTCAGTAATGGAAGATGTATCAAATTGGTAGTTTTCTTTAACATGCCCCATTTCCAAAAACACGCATTGCAATGTCATTAAATGTCACACGACTTAAAAATTCACTCTTATGTCCTACAAGTGAAACTCTTTTTAATCCCTTAATAGTTATGGTTTATTCCCAGAGCCTCGAGCTGAGGTCTATTGTTTTTTGAATTTTACTGAATATATCAAAATTGGTCTATCCAATTCTTCGTGTTATTCTCGTAAGCCAAGTCTTAAAACACTTCCAATCTATTTGATATTTGCTTACCATTACTTGCACCATTTTGTTTCTTCATTACAGATTCAAGAACTTGGTCTTCAGACAGCATATCAATCAGATGATGGCACCTTCAAGTATCTACGTAAAATAATGGCCTTGCCATTCCTGCCTCCAAGTCAAATACCACCAATGTCTACCCGCCTTCAGCTGCAAGCCACCACTGAACCCCTGCAGAAGTTTGTGGAGTATGTCGATACACTTACTGCACAAGGAAGCCTGCCTTGTGGCCCTTCAAATTAGATTGGTTTCCGAAAAAAAATTAAGAAAACTACAAAAGAAAAAGTACCGCTCTGTCCAAGCAAAAATAATAAGCTACTGGGACCAGTACGCCTGCCACCAAAAGTCAGCAGCTCAGCTACTCAAAGCTTGTTCCCATGTCAATGGACCAATAGTTGGAAATTGAATAGGATAAGGGATTTAGTTTATTTATTTTAAAAGCTCGGCTTCTCAAGTCTTGTGCTCATGTCAATGGACCAATAGTTCAGAATGAAATAGGATAAGGGATTAATGTTAAACTTTAGCCCTTAGAATAAAACTGCTTTCTCTAAAACGTTCGTACTTATTCATTTCGTGATCGAGCTTATATTGCGTGCAAATTTAAAGAAGTGAATTACTTAATGCTTTCCAGCTACACGCGCAAACAAACAATTTACAGAAAGAACAAAATATACTGAACGTGAATCGCTCAGTAATTTAAACATTAAACTTACTTGTCTTTCGGTCTGATAATGCTTTTGCCTTCAAGAGCTTACAACGAGAAGAAATAAAGCTTTAACAGCTTGGCATTTCTCAGAAATAACAGCCAGGGGCCTGGGAAGCAAAGAGGTTCGGTTCGGTCCACCCCGACAATCAAATATGGTTGAGTTTACGTGTCACTTTCCCCGTAGTTCATCTACTAACTATGCTTTCACTGAGACTCAAGCGAAAAAAGACGTTTAAGAATGGATAGATTGTTTGGTTTGGCTTGGTATTATTCCCCCATGATTGAGGCAAAGTATGTAATAATAAGTAAGTCTTAAGTCTATTTCTTATGAATCTCGACTACGTATCTTGTCGGAATAATTCTGGTCGGATCAGTAAACTTACTTAGTTCTTCCAAGTATAGTCTGGGTCTAGGTCTGGGCGAAACGAGTAATAGGTCTGGGCGAAATGAGTATAGGTCTGGGTGAAACGCTTTATGGGCGAAACTCGTTATGTGCGAAACCCGCGGTTACCATTGTGGTAGCACCAGCCGAGCGCAAAGCCATTCATATTTTTGTGTGAATAGGTTTAGGGTAAAAACACTCACTTTTTTCTTATAGAAGTTCACTCTTGCATCCACACTTCCTGAAAGTTACAATTTTTCCTTTAAGGTATCCAGACATGTTTTTCAATCTATTCCAAGAACGGCGTAACTAACACCATTGTTTTGATACATGAGCTTTTATCTTTAGCCTTGCTCGAGAGAGGTAATTATTATCATTATCATTATAAGACATATATGATCATCGAAGATATTTACACAACTTAAACAGCTGTGAAATAAAAGCCCGAACAAAATTCAGACGTGTTCAGACCTGAATTTTTTTAGGCTTAAATTCCACAGCTGCCTAAGTTATGTATATATCTGCGATGATCATATATGTCTTCATATCTTTCTCCGCAGTTCAAATATACGATCTTTCATATATTCATTTGCATTATCGTTATTAATAAAGACATTGTTATTGCTATTATTTTTTAACAGAAAAGGCCTCTCAGAAAGCAAATAGTTTGAAAGTCTCTTTTACTGTGTTTCAATTTTTGGTTTAATTGCATTTACATGTATATTTGTTGCAGCATTTCACAGCAAGATAATGCTACATCGTCATGTAGCAAAAAGATTATCAAACTGGAGGTGAAAGAGGTGAGTGGATATCATTCAATAACTGATTATAAAAAGTTATACACTTTGACAGCAAGCCACTTCTGCTCTTGTTCCTACTTCCCCTGTCACTGCTACTATTGCTTATTTTAATAAATATGCGTCTCATTTATTGCAGAATACCCCCAAGAAGGAAGCGTATGTGATCTCCAATGATGATGATGATGATGATGATGACGGTAGTGGTGCGGAGAGTCAACACAAAGTCACCAGTCATCTTGCTCGTTCTCGTACCTTTGCTCAGTTATACAAGGAAGATCTCTTAACTATCAAGGAAAACATTCCTGTTGAAGACAACACCACCAGTCATTCCATTTCTTGCAGCATCCCTGTACAATCTTCTAAAGAACATTTCACAGTTAAGAAGGAACATTGTCCTGTTCTAGAAGAGCCAGTTAGAGGATATACAGCGGAACGGCTTCTTGACATAATTGTTGGAAATCAAGTGAGAACTGCAAGTATCTGCCAACGTGTTCCTCACGCAGTGCGTAAGCATGCAGCTTATGTTGTTGATACAGTTGCACTTGGATGTAGCGACATTCTAAGCTACGGAGACAATAATG
This sequence comes from Micromussa lordhowensis, assembly GCA_964020085.1. Classification (NCBI taxonomy): domain Eukaryota; kingdom Metazoa; phylum Cnidaria; class Anthozoa; order Scleractinia; family Lobophylliidae; genus Micromussa; species Micromussa lordhowensis. Next base: position 67,477 of record CAXHUQ010001077.1, read on the forward strand.
GCAGTTGGGGTGGTCACACCAAGCCTCGCAGAAAGTACAAGATCGAAGTTTCAGAGCAACAAGAAGATCATAGATCTTAAAACCGCGCTTGTAGAGATGTAACTGTTTTTTTAGCCCTACATTTATTCGCAACGAGGTGCAGATTCCAACGTAGTCCTTGATGATTCATTGATTACTGTACACACGACATCACTCAGTGTACCATATAGCTCTCAGCAGTTGTGAAATCTCTAATGACGTATTGGTTTTAATCTGGACGGGGAGTTCGCTTAGGAAATGCACAGCTTTAAATAACACCACTTTTGTAAAAGATAAAATTTAACTTGTTTGTGTTATGGATAAAGGACAAAGGAAAAGTAGTAGTCAAGTCAGACAAGCAGAGGTTTACGCTACCACGGTAAATTTAAAATGGTTGTCTTGAGCATTGATATGAACGCTGCAAGTTCTGGCAAGCTCTTGTTTACCTCAGCAAATAATTAACTTTCCTTTGAATTTCTTCACTCGCTTCGGGCAAACAGCCAAATAATTCCCTTCAATCGCAAAAACCCGTAAGAAATCAACGCAAAATTCCAAATAAACTAACAACCGACGATTCTGGCGTAGTAATGACGATCTTACTTGTCATGCAGCGAAAGAAATGAAAAAGACTTGCACTTGTAAAGTAAAGAAGATCTTGTCTATCACGTAGCGAAAGTGAAAGTTGCAAGGTCAACGCATTACATGGCTAACATAATACCTTTTTAGAGTATTTATGACTGTAGACACCACATGGCTTGATTAAAGGGCAGCAAAGAAGTCACACGAGTTAGGAATCCTTGCATTCTCGACATTATCTTTGCTTGGCTTGCAAATAGTTAATCTTCTTTCCGATCTCTGACCTCGTTGCGATGAAACAGCCAAATAATTCACTTCATTTGCCTTAAGAAGGCTAGGAAGGGTTTTTTGTTGCTGGAGTGGTTGTGAAACGATGGAAGATTACAAAGAAAGATATTTAATGGTGTGGGCAAACTGTATGTCTCCTTGCAACTGTGTTGCTGGGCTATACTTGGAGGGTACTTGTGACGTCATATCAGTTACCATGGCAATGCACAAGGTGCACAAAAACGTCCACTAAATTTCAGTTTTTGTAAATTATCTCAAAAAGTAATTCGGTGACCTGGCATTTTTATCTCTTTGTTGGAAAGTTCGCTAAATTCTTTAACTTTTCAGACAGTATTGAAAAAAGTTATCTTGTAGAATTAAATATACTTTCTAAAAAATGCGATTTATAGCTTACAGAAAATTGTAACAGTTGATTTTCTCCTAAGCTTTTACATTTGAAGTGCCAACGTGAATGGTGCGTGCATGCAAAAAATCAAGATAGGTCACCGGGCAAAATTTCGAGCTTGAAATAAATATTTTCTGCAAATTTCATTTCCGGTTCGCGCGATTTTACGCAAGATTTAACTTCCGGTGTGGTAATTTTGAGTCATTCAGCTGATAGGTGTATTTGTGCGAGGGCTACTTCGTAAAACTTTGTTTCCGCCAGTTTAGTGAGCTGTTCGCTGTGTCAGTTATTTTTTACTTCGAAAACATCCATCCTTCAGGCAATTTCAAAGGAAAATATCCCTTTAAACCGCTGTGCTGGAACGTAAACACCAATTGTGATAAGTTGATGTTGCAATCGATCGCGCCAGTAATCAATCTAAAAACAGCAGGAAAATACTACTCTTCAGGTTTTCTTCGTTCTTTTTCCTTGGCTGGTCTCACGTCCGGGTAGTTATGGTACTGATCTTTTACCGCTTATGTTTCTAGCAACAACAGTGAAAAAGAAACACTATTCGCGGACTATTTAACAATTATTGGACGAGGTCGAGCAAAATATCGTAATTTGTGAGTGGCGAGCGGATCAGTTATTTGCCGAAGCCGAGCTGAGGCAAATAATTGATCGGGGAGACATTGACTTATGACTATATTTTGCGGCGACCGAGTTCAATAATTGTTTTATCATTCAATCCCTAAGTTTGTTTTCATATTTTAATCACTACCTGGCAGTTCAGGGAAGCGATCAGCCATTTTTCTCTCAAGAACGTGGTTCCTATTTCGCACGAGCAGAGTATTATTTGCACCAAAACACGTTTAGACGGTACTACGCATGAGCAGACCATTATTTCTAGGCAGTTATTTGCAGATTACGTGGTGGGCTGTCGGCCAATGGAAGGGAAGAAAAAACTGCATGGAATGATAATTTATTTGCAAAGAATTGCGGACTTTACTGATCAGCGGACCACCTTCACGGGTGCGCAAAGTGCGATCTTATAAAAGTCGAGATTTTAATTTACGCGTGGAACGTGCGCGAAAATTCCTTATTCGCGAAGGTAATATCTCAAAAACGGATCCGGTGACGCTACTATTTAAATGCAAAAAGTTATTCAGCAGCATAAGCGGAATGCATGTGCAAAATTGTAAAAAAATTTGCGGGGTGGAATTTTTCCAACTTGGAAATTTCATTTTTTTAATTTAAGCAAAATCTACTTCACAGAATTTTTTGTAGTTTTCCCTGTTTTTTCTTCTTTGTGTAATAAGAAGATTTTTATAAGAAAAAATATGGGGTCACCGGCTTAGTTTTTAAGATAGATGGAATTGATGGTAAAAAGTGGGTCAGGTTTGTTGCTAAGCAACAGGACAGTACTACCTTAATTTATTACTTAGCTTGCTTGCAGGCGGTTACTGGGTGTTTCATCACGGAAAACCCGTTCCGTTCGGTAATGGGGCGCCATCTTGGATTTTTGAGGCGCGCGCTCCTGGGTAGGAGCGGGCGAGGGCAAAAATCGAGGGGGAGGGGAGGGGGAGGGAAGGTTTTTTTTTGCACCACTCCCCGCCCCCTTCCCCTCGCTCGCTTTGTCAACCGTCAACCCGGCCCAGACCTAGCCGCTCGAATCCAAGATGGCGATCTTATTACGAATTCCGGTTTTTTCGACCATCTGAACCGTCTGCGTGCAGGCTATTTATGACTTAAACACAATGAAAGGAACAGTAGAGAGTTGCGTTAAATAAATAGCACGGGTATTTAAAATGGTACAGTTCCAAGCTTAAAAAGTCGCACCTAGTTCTAAAAGGCTCGAAAAAAACAAAAAACTGTTTTGAGCCACCTTAACCCACAAGAGATACTCACAAAATTGCAAATTAAGTCATGACGGTCGCTTCTACCCAAATTAACTCAAAGTAAAAGGTAAAAATCAAAGTAAACACAATCTTGTTTGTCACGTAGCGAAAGTGAAAGCGACAATGTCAGCCCATTCCATGGCTAAGTAATACCTTTTTAGCGTACCGTATTTATTCGCCTATAAGCCGAGCGATTTTTGCAACAAATTAAAATGAGAACAGGTCAAATCTCACCAAGATAGGGGGTTCGGCTTATAGCCGAGTATTTTTCGTCCAAAAAAAAATACGGGTGCTGAACAAGATTTGAAATTCAATGTTTATTCGACTATAAGCCGAGCGATTATCAACAAACACAAAGTTCCGAGATCACAAACAGTACGTGCATGTAAATCATTGTTGGTCAGTGACTTTTATTTAAGCAGTGGCTCCTAAAGGAGCCTTTTGTTTGTGAAAACTTCATACAATTAAAGTTTTTAGTCTTCATCTTCTTCTTCGATTCGCCGTCAGTCTCAAACTCATCCTCCATGTCATCGTCAGCTACTTGAAGCATTTTGTTGTTGTAGATGGCATCGTCCTCTGTCTGTTGCATCAAGAGCATTTGAGATCCCGCACATTTTGAATGATCTTCTCGACCCAGTGAGGCTTTAAAGTCTGGATCACTGCATAACTCCTTCGCTTTTAGCCGCATAATTAATCCGCTAACAACAATTGATAAAAGAGAAGCAGGATTTGGATCAATTGTTTGACTCCTTTTGACAACATGAGAAACTGGCCAATCAGAAGCGGTCATTCCCACGGCTTGTGTTTCATTGCAACACCATCTGACAGAAATGAACTGATCAAAGCATTTCATTGTTTTTGAAAAACCAAAGACTCACCTTGACTTCTCTGCTCAGTGTTTGATCCAGTTCAGGATACTCTGGCGAGTAGCAGCCCATCGTCTTTTGTTTTGCTGGAATTTTTAGCTCACCATTGAAGGGGTTCGCTTGATCTTTTCACCAGCGATGAACCATCAATTCACGGATTCTGTTATCTCTAGCGATCTCAAAGTTGTTTTCGACGGCCTCTGCTTCGGCAATGACTTTTAGTTTGAAGGCTAAGTTTTACGAAGAACGACAACCTTTTGGCATGATCGATTACAGTAACTTTCAAAGAGAGGGATAGGATTCCAGACTGGACTCGGGTGAATGTTTTGTCATGTCACATGTGGTTCTGTTTATTTACTTCAAGCATGTAAGCCCGGATCACATTAAATTCAACTTACTGGTACCTGGTATTTGTCGTTGCTTACAATTAAACGACCAGTAACAAGTGAGTAAATAGGACTTACAGTAATGAATATGTTTATTCATAACCCACTTTACGGTTGTATGTTTACCAAGAGGGAAACTTCTTTTGTTTTCGGTTTACGTTAATTTGTGTCTCTTAATGACACATGTAGAGTACTTTGCAATTATTTGTGCTCGGCTTATAGCCGAGTGTTTTGCGTTCATTTTTCAGTAAAATCTAGCAGCTGCTGATATAAAAAAGTTTAGGGTCTCGGCTTATAGCCGAGATCGGCTTATAGGCGAATAAATACGGTATTTATTATTCCCTTTGAATCCAAAACTTCTAAACAAACCAGCACGAATATATATTTTACACACAACACAGAAAACCATGAGAATTTCTGTAACATTGTCCGTGTATTTATGTTCAACAACGTTTGGAGAAACATTTCAGATTGTGTGATTCAAAGCTGGCCGAGCAGGGATGTGCGTCTTGTCCCCTAGGAAAATAAAAAAAATAAATAAATAAATAAACTGAAGGTAGATTATGAACCGCGCTTGGCCCATGGCCGCGTAGCCTGAATTTCAGCCCCGTCCTCCTCTCGCTAGTCTCGGGAGATAGGCGTCTCAAAGCACTGGGCGATAATGCTGTCCAGTGACGTCACTACCGGAAAACATGGTAATGGTTCTGATTGGTTGCCGTGTTAAATTATTAGCTCGACGCAAATAATTTAAATAATTTTATTGCCAAACTTCGCCCGTTCACTGAAGATGGAGGAAGAAAATCGCGGGCTAGGGCCAGAAGACTTTAAGCCATTTCTGCTGTATGCTTGACATTTGGGGTTCAAAACCTCAATCCGTAACAAGAAAAGGCACTTGAAGAATTTCTTAGTGGAAGCGATGTATTTGTAAACTTGCCTACGACGTGTGTCGGGTTTTTCAACGACCTTTCTCATGAATGACCCAGAAATCAAGCAAATCTGCACGCGAGCGAACAAATTATTCCTCTGTGCCTCTGTTCTCCTGTGTCTCTGTTCCTCTGTTCTTCTGTGTCTCTGTTCCTCTGTTCTTCTGTGTCTTTGTTGTTCTGTGTCTCTGTTCCTGTGTGCCTCTGTTCTTCTGTGTCTCTGTTCTTCTGTGTCTCTGTTCTTCTGTGTCTCTGTTCCTCTGTGTCTCTGTTCCTCTGTGTCTCTGTTCCTCTGTGCCTCTGTTCTTCTGTGTCTCTGTTCCTCTGTGCCTCTGTTCCTCTGTGTCTCTGTTCCTCTGTGCCTCTGTTCTTCTGTGTCTCTGTTCCTCTGTGTCTCTGTTCTTCTGTCTCTGTTCCTCTCTGCCTCTGTTCTTCTGTGTCTCTGTTCCTCTGTGCCTTTGTGACTCTGGCTCTGTTAACGTCGTTTAATATGCTCTTGATGACGTCAGTCAGGTCGTCGTACACCAGCCATGAGCCAATAATGGCTGCAGGTATTTTTGTTGGGGTTATGGACTGAGCATATACTTAAAGCTATAAAACTTATTACCGTACAAAATTATAACGTTTATTGGAAGTTTTCTTCAGTCCGTAGCCCCAAGATCAAGACAAATCATAGGGGGCCCATACAAGCAGTTCGAAATATAAAGAAATCTATGGGAGAATATTGAGTCTTAATATCGTAAACTTAAATCGAGGAATATCTAAGTTAAAGCTCAAAATAAATGTAGACCTACCTCAGTTGTTGTGTATTGTCGTAATGGCGAATTTGGGCGATTTGGTGGGTTTTGCATTGAATGTTACTATACGTTATCTCTTTCTTAACGTTAGGGCAAGTAAAGAAAAGACATGTTTCTCGTCCGGATTTCTATAAAAAAGAGAGCGGGCGGGCGTTTTTTTTTTGTTATTTATTATTTCCTATTGTATGCTTTCTTTACATATTACCTTCCCCAAGGAGCTCTTAGGTCAAATATTAGTAAAACGAAACATCAGATATTGATTAAACACAAGTTTGTTTAATTTTGATACACACAAAAATTGCATTATTTTGGTGTGTACACTGAGCAGCAATGGGCTTCACAAGTGACGCCTGTTGGCTTTGCTCTTAAAACTGTTGCTCATAAAAAGTAACAAAAAAAAGAGAGGCGGCGCTAAAAAATGAAGCGGGTGGGGACGAGAAACATGTTTTTTTTTTTACTTGGCCTCATCTCTTTCTTATAACGTATAATAAGAGTCAACGCAAAACCCACGAAATCGCCCAAATTCGCCATTTAGAGCCACAAAAACGACAATACACAACAAGTGAGGTAGGTTTACATTTATTTTGAGCTTTAACTTAGATATTCCTCGATTTAAGTTTTTCTTTATATTTCGAACATAAACAGACACACTGGTTGTATGGGCGCCCTGTGGGCAAATACGTACAGAAATGATTTAGTTCCCGTGTGGATTTGGTTGCTCTCGAGGTCACTGATGCGTGCGAATGGCCGTTGAAAAACGTGATCCAAATCCGCCACGGGATATTTAATTCCAGTGTATTTCGTTAGCTAACCGAGCATGCTGAAAGTAAAATGATAAATTTTACTAGTGGACCTGACCGCTGTATACAGTCTGTAAGCTAAGGAGGCGGAGATGATTGACGTCCACAAATTAAACTTGGTTTTGTCTAGACGTAGACGCTTCTGCGTCTACGTCTAGACATTTCATAAATTACTACATTTGACTAGTGACGTCACCGGACAGCATTATCGGTTAGTGCCTTCAGGCGCCTATCTCCTAGCGAGAGAAGGAGGCGGCTGAAATTCAGACTAATGGCCGCGCGGTAAAATATAAAAATGAATTAATGATCCTCTTTCGAGGCGTAGTCTGGGATGCCATTTACAGTAATACAATTGGAAATAATACGCTGGCTGTGGGTAAAATATGGGTGTCAGGGAAGGATTACTGGAAGTAGGGGTCCAGGAAGGGGGCCCTCCTGGAGGGGGGGAGTACAGATCAGGTGGTACCGGGGGTATCCTCCCTGGAATAAAAGTTCCAGACCTGCCTCCAGGGGTGAGGCCCATATCCCACAGTCCCGGGGGACTGAGGGAACCAGGAGGGGGAGCCCCTCCTGGGGGGAGTACAGATCAGGTGGTACCAGGGGTAGCCACCTTGGAATAGGTTATTTCTCCGGACCTGTCTCCAGTGGGCTAGAGCCTTACTGTGGAGTAAAGTGCAGCTAATGGGTGCGCTTCCCTGCCACCATTCTTTTTTGATAAACAACAGAAGGTCACCAAAATACAAAAATATACTCATATATAAATATAGTCTCACAGTTCTGTGCATTCTAAATAACAAGGTGAAAGGTAGCTAAGAGTCAGATAGTAGTAGCCTATTACCCTTATGGAATGATTGTTTTTTAACAAGCTAATGATACATATAAGATATACGGATATATGTTTCTAAAAAGTCGCAGAGTAGCAATGTCCAGTATCTATCCAAAATGCTCTGAATGCAATAACAGCACTTGCCTTTTTGTTTTGTTTTGTTTTTATGTATATATAGATAATTAATTAGCTTAAAATAGTCCTAAAGCGAAGTACCAGGAGTTTAAAGTGTAGTGCAAGGGTTCCAGTAATGAAGGGAGGGTGGGGGGGAGAAGAAAACTTAGTGGTGAAGGATCGGCACAAGCAGGGAGACTGAATTCAACAAGGAAGATTGCATGATTATAGGTCAGGGGCATGAGGTAGACACGTGAAAGAAATGACTGGAACCATTGATACACCATCTTTTACAGATGTAGATAACTGTGGCCTTAGGTAGGAAATGAAAGGTTTGTTGTGATATCTAAATGGGGCGATTGATTTTCAACTGGAGATCCCTAATGGACTTTGAGATTGAAATTAGTGGCAGTGTGCCAAGGAGTTTGTAGTGTTACCAGTCTCTGAAATAAAGTGATACAATGCAGAAATATGTGTGCCTGTCTTTGAGATATTCTCTCTCAGGTCTCATTAACATGATGAGATACACTTGAACTTAAAATAAACTGAAGGTAGATTATGAACCACGCTCGGCCCATGGCTGCCCGGTTAAAAAACAAAAATAATAATAGTAAATAAAGCGAAGGTAGATTATGAACCGCGCTGGGCCCATGGCCTCGTTATCGAAAATTGAAATAATAATAATAATAATAATAACAATAATAATAATAATAATAATAATAATAATAATAATAAGGGGGGTTCCCCTAGGCCACTCCCCTAGATCTACTACTGCTTCATTTGACTTTGTGTGAGAGGTAATTTAAAAGAGAAGTTAAAAATGCAGTTTAATTACTCATTGTCTTGAGTTTATAGTTCTGTATGGTTAGTCACAAGGACAATATTATTAATAGGCAGTTAGTGCTTTGTAATTGAAAATTTTAATACTTATGATGTCATAGCTTGTATACTTACAAGGTTTGGACAGATGCCTTGCAATAGGACGTTTTTGGTTACTCTAAATGAAGTTAATGTTGACATAAGTTAATCTGTGATCTTTTATGTTGTAAGTTTTGATGGTCATGTTTTATTATATTTGCAGAGAGTCTCCTTTGAATGAAAGGTTATTGATCTTTGTTGTCTATGGTGCTTGGGAAAGCTGAGCTTATGTTATACAGTACTGCTCAAAAGTAATTTGACAATCTCAACTTGCTCCTTGAAACGCGATGCTTGCTTCTCAAAGTTTGAGTGACTTAAAGTGATTCTGGAGCATTGAGTATCAAGTCTTGAGGATTGAGAAACAAGGTGATTCCCAGTACTTGTGGAAGATGACTTGAAAAGCCTCTTTAGGAAATGGTTAATTTCTCAAAGAGAGGATAGATGCAGCTTGTACATAAATGTGCGAGTGATTTGTGTCTACCATTAGATCATGAAAGTCAAAGTTAAGTCAGTGTCACACGTTTGATATGATATTTTTGTGCAGATCTTAAATTTGTTTAGTTGGTCGTGTGTATTGATGAAACAGCATACTATAAAGATGGTGAAAAAAATTACAATGAAATGGGTGGACACTGACTACATGCAGAGTTTTTCCCATAGCTTAATCAAAGTATGATGCTGCTGCAAGTGGATGGTCTCGCAGTCATGTATACTTTGAATTTTCATTCAGTTTCATTGCATATTGTAAATAAATTTAGAAACTATAAAATTTGTGTTATCAAAATGTCAAAAACTAGTGAATTAAATGCAACTGACATAAAAAGTTTGAAAGTAAATCTGTTCTTTAATAAATCATAGCTGAATGGGCCAGTCTGTCTTAAATAGAGTTTAGTATCTGAATTACTTGCTCATTCAGTTGTTATAAATTTTAAAGTGCAAATGGTTTGTAGATTGGAAGCAAGCTGATTCAATAACAAAGTTGGGTATATTTACAACAGGCAAAAAAGATGTTGATAGCCAGCTTAGGGTTGATTTGTTAATCGACTTTCACCAAGGTCTTTTATAGTGCTGGAATGATTTCACTCCATTGCTCCTACATTTTCCATTAGACATTTGGAAACTTGGGGGATGATTTCCATTTGAAAAGGAAATGGACACTTGTTGGAAAACTTGAATTTAATTCCTAAGAGAGTTTCATGTGGAACTATACTCAAGCTTCATTAGATCTCTAAAAGAGACCCCTTAAAACAAATAGGTTTGATTACAAGCCACTGTTCAACAAAGGTTTCTGTGTGTGCTTGTAGACCTCACTTTGTGTACTGAGGAGATCAGGGAAAATCAAGTCTGAAAACTAAATGAAGGCATTTCTTTTATTAGTTATTTCTTCAAGTGCAACCTGAAGGACACTTTGACAGTTATTAACAGAGACTGAGAAAATTCATGCTTTCAGTACATGTAGGTGCCACAGAGTCTGCAACAATATTTGAGCAGTCTCTTGGGTTTTTTTGTACAATTTGACAAGTTTTAATGCCAATTTTACTCAGAGGAGTTTTGACTGTGGGTATGAACATTTTGATCTCTTTGATAAGGACAAAGGATGAAATAAATGTACTAGTGTAGTTTGGAACCAACAGATGATATTTCTTGAACCTAGATAGCATTTTTATATCATGCTAACGATGCAAGGATGCATTACGTATGACTTATTAGGGTTCTACCACAAGGAAAAGGAGAGTTTGGTAAACATGAGTCAATGAGTCTATGAGTCATGAGTGAATGAGCCATGGATCATGTTATGAGTTGGGTCAGACGCTTTCAAAATTCAAAATGGCAGATGACTGTGAATTTGTTAGTTTGGTAAGAAATGATTTTTGTTTGTTGAATTCATTTTAATAGATGAACAAGTTCAGAGGTTGAAATTATTCAAAGGATGGTAGTTAGAGTGAAACACCTTGGAATTTTCTTGCTGAAATGGGCTTGAAAAGACCGTTGACTGCCATCACTTGATCATAACTTATCACTCCCAAGAAGTTGTACAAGAGACGTTCTGACTGGATCATCACCTGATATGGTAGAAAATATATGGTGTGCCACCTTTAAAGCTAGCTATAAGGGGGATAGGATAGGAACAGCATGTCACTTGCAGGTGATAGAAATTTACTACCATCCCTTGAACACATTGCCAATTAAAGTGCACCTGGCATCAAAATTTTTTTTTGCTAAAATAATAAAACTTTCTTTTTGTAGTAATTTGCCGGAAAAAATTTTTGGTTTGGTTGCTTTATTTTTTAGACCCTGTTGAAAACGACTTTTGAATGGTTCCCGAGTGCGCATGGGGTATCTAGGGAGACTTAATGCAGTGAAGTCTTATAAATTGCTCGAGTGTCGAAGACAATTTGCAACGCTATTCTTTCGGTGGGACTCCTCAGTCTACAGATTTCTGTTTTTACGAACAATGTCGTCTTCCTCGTTGGATTCTGAAATAAGTTTTGACTCAGAAGACTCTGAAATTTATTACATTGCTGAAGTAGTTACTGAAGAGAAATTATATCCTGTCACACTTATTAAAGTCGCAAACTTCAAGCGATGATGACCAAACTGATTTATATGCTAACAACCCTCTAGCCAGCGAAGAATGGGCAGTCAAATACCAGAAGGAGGTGGATGCTGACAAGGAACTCAAACAAACTCTGAATGACAGACTTGAAAGGAATATAGTAGTCAATAAATGGTAAGACTGTAGCGCACGGCGCCTGTTTACTGTTTTTTTTTGCATTGTTCGATCCTGCATGAAAATATTGTTGTAATGACACTCAAGTCTGTTCAGTTTCTCGAATTATTTTAACTGCATGCGTTCAGTCTATATCAAAATGATGATCCCTTGACACAGTGTTTGTGTTCTTTAGATGCAAGTGTGGAAATTGTATCATCGCTTCTCTTCAAAAGATCAGCTAAATTTATCGTGTAGTGAGTCAGTAGGAGGTTGTCATGACTCAATGAAGAGAGCTCTTGTTTGTGAACTGGGGAAGATATTAGCGCTGATGTCACCTTAAGAGCAAATTCCCACAAAATTCAAACATAGTGCAGCAAGACTTTAACAATTAAACTCGCCGTACTTTTGTATATAATTATGCAGGTCTCGGTAAAAGTAAAAACGTATGAATCGATGGAAAAGCAGTTATCCCAAACTCGTCTCGCTTATTAAGTCATGGAGTCAACAAAATGCCATTCTCTTCCTGAACATCCAGGTGTCTAGCAAAATTGTCTGGTTTGAAATGCTTAGAGCAAATCATTGAATTCTTAGACGGCTGCCAACTTGCACGTTTTGCAATTGAGTCATCGCTTTTGGTTCTACGATTGTTCGCTTTGGGATGATCATCGCCATAAAACGGTATGGTATGAAGCCCAATACCCTCTTGTAAGTTTGTGTTGCTACATGCATTTTTAACACATCTGGCTGGCATGTTTGGGAACTATTTTCACAGCATTTCCCACATAGACAAGTAAATGTGCGAAAATCACTGTCTTCTTGATTTTACGTCACATCCGGCCCTTGGCCTAAGCCCTGTAACCCTTGGTCATGAGCCAAGATGGCAGCATTTTGATGTACTTTGACAAGGCATACAATATCGAGGATTTAACCAAATCAAAAATTTTTGCGGTAATTCACTCCAAAAAATGAGCTTCACTATTTAAGCAAAAAAAAATTTTTGGTGTTGGGAGCACTTTAATGACACCCAATGTTATAGAACTGAATGTCAAGACAAAATAATCACTCCTTTTCTGTGTTTAACAAAAGTAGAAATCAAAAATAGCTCTGGGGATTTGACAACTGATTTATAAACTTATTTTGAGAAACATGGTAGTGGGATGATGGAACTATGCTGATAACTTGACTTGTGGCTCACTGATTCATGACTCATTGACTCATAAAACAGGAAACCTCAAGGAAAAGCATTCAAAGGTAGTGTGTGATCTTGTATGAAATGCATCTCTCTCTGATATGTTTGTTGGCACTAACACTTGCTAATCTGTGCATGCGTTTAGGGTAACAATTGGCTTTGTGCTAAAGAGAAAAATACCACAAAGAGAGCGAGGGGCTTTCTGAAACAAACATAAAGTGTGAAGTTATCACACAAGTAACATGGTTACATGAACCACCCATTTTATGTAGTGGTCACAAGTACTTACTTCATCCTACCCTTCCTTGCAGCAAGCCTAATAAATTAATTGAAACTAATCAGTTAAACTTTAAAGTTAACACCTTATTGCCATAGTACTGTAGTGATGTCAACCCCCAAATCATCCCAATAGTGCACTCTGCACTAATAAAACAATAGTACAAAAAATACTACCATAGGGCCAAGCTGCACTAGAGGACAAAACTGTTTACTTATGTCAAAAATCAGTCATCACAATGAAAAAACAGGTGCGACTGGTTTGTTCCCAGAGGAAAAAATTTGTTTGTGGATGGCCAAACTTGAAAGATGTTGTCGACTACCTCTGGAGCAGGCAAAATTGAGACAACTGCTGGAAAAGAAAAGCAAGGATTTTTTGATTTGGAAATTATTTGAGCGTTGATATGAAGCAGTCTCTCTGCGATAGAGTTAGCGCTAAAGTTAATCACATTGTCAATTAGTGAATTCACAACAACATGAATCCCGAGATGGGTGATCAATTTTTAGTGCAGAGTGGACTATTGGGATGGTTTGGGAGTTTGGTGTCCCTAGAGGACTATGGCAATAAGGCACTACGGAAATAATGCTCTATTTCACAATGGCAATAAGGTGTAAAGTTTAATATTTGAATAATTTATTAATTTCAATTCAATTCACTAATATAGATTACGTCATAGAAAGTGCGATGTACAGATTTTTATTCACGAGTTGCAAAACTTTGGAAAACGAACGAGTAAGCGCAGCGAATGAGTGAGTTTTCCAAAGTTTTGCAACTCGTGAATAAAAATCTGTACAAAGCACTTTCTATGTGGTAATTTGTTTATTGTATATATAGCGGGAATTAAACATGCCCCATATATCAGTTTGAGTTTTTCCGACACGATAAAATTACAGGCAGAACGTAATAAATGACTGAGCGTAATGAATGGCCAAGCGTAATGAAATACACATCCGCTCTCTAGTCCAGCAACAGGCGGACAATGAGCCAACACAAGCTTAAATATAATACAGGAGAATTCGTAATTATACATAGTGTGAAATCTTTCCGCCGCTTGTCCCTAATTACTGTCAGGTTCAATCATGTCTTGGTGACGCTTTGTGCTGTGCAAAGACAAATTTCGACTCTGTACATGTTGACTTACACTGTTTAAATTTGAATGTTCCTCCTTGCATGATGTTAAATTTGCTCCCTCAGCTTCTTGAATGACCACTGATTCTCAAACTGAAGTTCTAGTGCTGAAGATGTTGGATATATCCCATTGGGGAAGTTGAAGCCATTTTCTCGAAACACAAACTTCAAGCTAGCACTGATGTCAAGCCCGCGTTTCTCGGAAGCCATTTAAGTGCTTAACTCTGATCGGGTAAGTGTTTCTATCCTGAACGGTGATTGGTTATATTTTCACATGTGAAGAATGCTGTATGCAAAGGTGATTGGACGTATCGCTCTTTTCAAATGTGAAAATATGGCACATATAGAATTATGTTTGCAAGGTTTTTTGCCTAAAAGTCTCGCTATATATATAATAAAATGGGTGGAGTAAGTACATACGTCAGTTCTCCATACACTTCAAAAAGCTATATATTGGATTTGGTAAGCTCCTTGCTCTCCTTGTGGTAGTTTTCTCTTTACCAGAAAACCAATATTTATGGTAAACACACGCGCAGATTATCAAGGGTTAGTGTCAACTACATGTGAGGTGCGAGATAGATTTCATACTAGGACACACTAATGTTGAGCGCTTTTTGTTGTGGTAGAACCGTAATAAATCATAATTTATGCATGTGTTCTGGCACCATTAGCACGATACAAGAATGCTACTGTGGTTTTTGGAATTACTCCTAACTTGGTTCAAGAAATACCATCTGTTGTTTCCAAACTACACTTCAGTGTATTTATTTCATCCTTTAATTGTCTCTATCAAAAGGACCACAATGTCATATGTGCAGCTGAAACTATCGAGTAAGTGCGTTAAGTTAAAACTTGTCAAATCTTACAAAAATACCTGGAGACTGTTCAAGTATTGCTGCAGACTTCGTGGCACTTACTGAAAGCATAAATTTTATCAGTCTCTGATGGGACTCGTTCACTGATGAAGGATATAATCTCACTGAAGTAGCAATGTTTACTTTCATTACAGTGAAACGCTTTTCAGTTGTATTAATTGACATCAGTGTGTATTTTAAATATAAGTGGTTTTATTGTTAACCCCAATGGTGGCAACAGAATGTGGTGTTCTGTGACAATTTGATAATTAGATTGGTTCTTGTTTTGCATTTTAAATAGAGCAAATTGCTCCTCTTTCATTTCTCCATCCAATATACAAGTTTCTCCCATTTATCTCCAAATGAGAAAGAATACAAACACATATTCCAAGTGTTTTAGAGAAAACAAGAGTTTCAGGTTATATACCTTTGTGAGAAAAACAAAAGTATCAAGTTACAAAGCTTTGCGTGAGGAGTAAAATTTTCATGATCATCTTAAATGTGTAATTTACTTTAAAATGAGCAAAAATCGACGTAAAACACTACTTTAAAAGTAGTAACTTATTCTTAGTGCAAAATAAAAAGTCTTGATTCTTGAATCTTTTAGTATAGACTGAGAATGAAATTACACACATCAAACATAGACACCGCTGAAATTATGTCTCATCATCAAAATCACTAGCTGACTCAATACAAAACTAAGAGTGAAAGGCAGGGGTTATATAAGAACTGATTACTGAGTCATAGGTATACATTACACTCTGCACTATCTGAAATTGTTTCACTAGTTCCCTTACAAATTTCCGCAATATCCACCAGGATTAATCTATCCTTTGCCAGGCTCTTACATGCTTAATGATTGAGGAAATCCCAGCCCATCTCCTTCAATAACAAGTACTGACTCGTTTCCAGAATCTCTTCAGTTCATGAGCAAAGACAGCTTAATGCTGACATAAACCTCAACTTCATCGAGAACAAGAAGGCTCAGGGCAGATGGGTTAAAGAGGAGGAAAAAGCATTAGTTCAACTGTTGGCTGAAAAACACGATCATCAGTTAGAAAGTCGAGAGTGGTGCTTTGTTCACAGATTTTATTCTTTAGTGCGACTGTTTAGTGCGACTGGACAAATTTTTTGTTATCGGCCAATTTTCAAGTCGAAATTGCCCTCCAGTGCGACTTGGCTCATATAAAGGTACATGACTAGATAAAATTTATACTACATGTTGTATGTTTACTTGCCCTGATCTTTTTTCCAAATATGCCAGAAATAGATATATTTCATTGCAGAGTTCGCTATCCAGATCATGCAATGGCGTGGAGTTCTTGTTCAGATATCTGGATGTCTTCTAGATCTGGCGAGGTGTAGATTGTCTTTCGGCCAGTATCAGACTGAGCTGAAAAAAACGTTTTAAAGCGTCAAAACACAGCTAGGAATTAACATTATAAACATCACGAAGTACTGAAGTTTAGATTCTCAATGAAATGCTATGTTAACTTGCCTTAGAGCCCTTGCTCAGATGTGGACATGTTCTGCCGATCACTTTTAGATTCTCTTTCGTCCAGTTCCAAACACTGAAAACACTTTTTAAAGCGCCGAAAAACAACTAAAAATTAACACAAAATTTTCAGGCAATGAAGTTCAGATATAGCTTCGTCTGCAACGCAGGCTATTCAGATACTGTTCGCAATAATATGGCCCAAGCGTTTTTTCGGCAGTGTGTTTTTTAAAACCCGAGTGCAAGTGCGCATTTTCCCGTGAATTGATGACGTATCTTTGCAAATACCAATGTAGATGAACAAAGGGGACTTTTGTCTGCGCATGCGCAAAAAAGTGAAGAAAGTTTTTTCGTTTCACCACTTTCGTTCATGCATTGCGCGAGCGCACTGTTTTTGGTGCTGTTGAATTTGGCAACCAACCTTCGAAGGAGAATCATTCTTTAATAGGTTCTCTGTAAGTCATTTAAAGCATGTAATCGTGAAAAGCAATTCAAAGTGAAAAGAAAAATGCCCGTTTCACATCGGCTCTAGCAATTTTAGGGTCGATAATCCGTTTTTCAATACTAAGTGGTCACTACATAATGTTCAGTTTTGAAAAACAATAGTCTCCTCATATGGCTCACTAATCTCAGAAGAATGTAATAACCTCAATTGGATGGTGGTCCAAACTGCCATCTGAGCATATCTCTGTTTCTATAGCATGGATGAGATGCTAGTCCATTGCAGGGTTACCCCCAGTATTAAATTCAGTGCTACCCATTTATACAACTGGGTGGAGAGAAGCATTACATGAGTTTTGGTAAAGTGTCTTGCCCAAGAACATAATGTAATGACCCCTGCCAAGGCTCAAACCTGGACAGCAATTTGGAGTCCAGCATGTTAACCATTAGGCTACCATGGCTAGTCCAGTTCCAGTGAAAGCTGTCTTTTAAAGCTCTCTTATTATTAATATACATTCTTTAAAGCGGACAGTTCTATTTACAACTGCCTACACAAAACGTTGTTTGAACCCCAAACAAACTGTTTATTTACGCATTCCCATAATTGGGCATTCCCATAAGCTGCCCTGGTCACTTTGAGGGTGTATGATTAAGATTAGTCATTGGTTTTACTCAAACATTTGTAAATTGTATCACTGCATTTTGTTGGAGTGAGACTTCGGTGTGATTTGCTGTTAGTCGTTACTAATGGCCAGTCCTAGTACTGCAGTGTACTGTATTTCATTATTGCCATAGTCGCAACATTGCACAAGGTAATAGAACAAAAATATAATTTAGTATGGCCGTATTTCTTGTATTTACAATGTTTAGTAAGCTGGGCATCCCTTATCCATCCCTTACACCCCTAGTGGCCCCTTATGAGAAACATTCTTGATAGCAGACAGTTCCAGTTAAGCACACCTTTTTGGGGTCCTGAGGGCATCCACTTGTGAGAGCTTCCACTAGCTCTGTACTCCTTTTCTCAAACCAAGTGACACAAATGACATATCACTACAGTGCACTTCACTTTATTTGTGCATAATTTACAATTTTAATGATTTAATTCATTGGAAAGACAAGCCTCTTAAGAGCTGGCAACGCCTATTTCGTAAACAAGCGATGCCATTTTTAACGGTCGATGCCATAATTGGTAACCAAGCCTTTCAAATATCTGCTTCAGTTCAGGCCTTGGCAAGGTAGAAACTGGTTATAATTAATTTGTTGATGGAGTAAAATGCACTCACCAAGTGCTTAATTGTTCATATTCACACTGGTTTGCTTGCAGTTAGTTTTTATTTGTAGGTTGGGACAGCTCTATCATTAGTATTTAAGAAAGTCACATTGTACAATTAAATTTTGCGGAAATTTGGCTGATGAACCTGGTAGTGCAGTGGTATAAGAGGGATGTTAGGAAACAGAGGTTCCAGGTTCGATGCTAGGTGGTTACTTACATATTTTCCTTTTTTTTGTATATTTTATTTTATTATATTTT
Organism: Micromussa lordhowensis; assembly: GCA_964020085.1. Classification (NCBI taxonomy): domain Eukaryota; kingdom Metazoa; phylum Cnidaria; class Anthozoa; order Scleractinia; family Lobophylliidae; genus Micromussa; species Micromussa lordhowensis. Next base: position 85,879 of record CAXHUQ010001077.1, read on the forward strand.
ATATTTTCCTTTTTCTTTAATTTAGTAGAGAAAAATTTGTTGAGAATTAAAAAAATTTTCTAAGTGTTGAGAAAATGGCATTGCTTGTTTACGAAAGAAAAAATTACAGTGGCAACTGTTTTGATTCACAATGGTGACAGTTTGTTGCATGGCACCTTTTTCACACAATGACTGTGTTATAAATCTATCAACCTGCACTTGAACATTATTGGGTTACATCACATCCATTTATCATTCTTAATGCATATAAAAACCAGCAACCAAACAATAAATATATTCTTGAAAGCAACAACAGTACTATACCTACAAGCAATATTGTGTGAAATGTTTCTCTGAGTAAGGGTAAAGTGCTATCCATAGAGTTTCTCTGCTTTCAAACACAGTAGTCTTAATTGTGTTGTATAAGGGAATGATAATTTTAATTATTGTTATATCAAAGGGATGCTTGAAATTGGTTAGTACAACAGCTCAAAAGCTTTCCCTCACTTTATGTGTACTTCAATGCCATTCTTGATGTAACTTTCTGATCTTGCAAATGTCCATAAAAACAGAAATATTCAGAGTGGAAAGAGAAATTCCTTCAGTAACATCACATTGATTTTCAAGGACAATAACTTTATTCACCCTTATTCTTGAAGGAAATTAAATTAGCACGAAATAAAAATTAAAACTAAAAGGGTGTTGGCTTCCTAAAGGCTAGGAAGTCAATAAAATTGATTGTTATCAATTATTACAAATTGATACCCGTATTGAATTCGAATCAGTAATGTAAAACGATATAACAAACCGCTTTTCACTATAACAATCCTATAACAATCCTGTTAATTACGACAGCATTTTCTACACACTACCTTTTCTCTAAACGTTACATACATGCGGTAAGAACTTGTTTTTCCACCCAACAAACGGCAACAAGAAGCACTGAGAAGAAGCAACGAGGGAAACAGTTGCTTGCCAGTAAAAGTGAGAACGGGAACCTACGAAACGTTTGAGCTTTATCACCCAACATTTTCCTGCCATTCTAAAAAGGAGGACAAACTAAAAAACCTCCCACATTTTCCTGAAACTCTAGAACAAGCAATAAAGCAAAGTCAACATGAATTCACTCTTTCGGACGCCATCTTTGTTTTTAAGATTTTCGGCAGCGCTCAAAAAGAGTCTGAGTACTGGGGTAACAAATCAACCAATCAGACAAAAGTCTCCCTTGCTATGTAGATGCGCATTGGCTAATGTTGGTCAAGGGGAACGAAGCTCTGGGAACGAGATTGGTTAGAGGAGGTGGGTATAAGCTATTTTCTTCCAATAGGAAACAATGAAAAATAAGATAAGAGTTATATAATGAATGAAACAACCAATAAAATAATACGTCTTTTCCAAGTGCCATTCAAAGCATTTCAAAACCAGTAAGAATGAGAAAAAGGGAACATGTGACACGCTGTAAATTGATATAAAAGCTCTACATGCAAGTAGCATAGCGCTTGTCTTTGGTGGGGTCGTGGAGTTCGAGAAGATGGGTGAGTTTTCGTTATACGTGATGTCATATTTTTTGCACTGTTAGCATGGAAGCTGCATAAATTGGCGCAGAAATTATGCAGCACAGAATCCAAAAACAGGGGAGACCAAAAAATGCGCTAATTTTTGCATTTTTAGGTATTAGTTCATTCAAAATTTATCGGAAACTTACAGGTTATCTTACTTGTTTAATGATGTTTAGCTGTTCGGCAACTACTACATTCAGTGAAATCGTGAAAAGAAGTGAATTTACCTTTGGCAGAAATAAATTTTCCAGTCTATAAAGTTACACGGAGATCTTCTGAGAAATTTGTTAACTTTAGACGGAAGAAAATGTTCTTATTTTGTTCTGTTGAATCGTTTTTGCGTTAATAATGAAGACTGCTAACATGATGTTTTCCGAAGAAAACTTTGTTCTTCTGTCAATGGCATTGTCTCCCTGGCGTTTTTCTGGCATGATAATCCACTGATTGAACTGTACTTAAAAGTAAATGTTAGAAAACTTAGAATGATGCTGCATATATAGCGCTTTGCTGGACTTTTGACGCTTAACTTCGGGGTAATTCGATGAGATCTACGCGTACGGCACGTTGTTACAGTGAAACTACAAATGATAATCACTTGATTGTTGTTCCGCACTTTTGTAGATTTGCAACAACCAAGGAAACGACTTGTTTTTGTTGAAAGTAAGTATCGGAATTTCATTTTTTCGTTACTTTTTCTGTTCTTTTCGATTCAATACAAGTCCCTTCATTGCATCTCTGGTTACGTACGGCACGTTGTTACAGTGAGACTACAAACGATAATCACTTGAATGTTGTTCCGCACTTTTGTAGATATGGAACCTACCAGCAAACGATTTGTTTTTGTTGAAAGTAAGTATTCAGAATTTAAGAATTTCATTTTTTTCACGCCTTTTCTATTCTTTTTGATTCAATACAATTCCCTTCAGTGCATCTCTAATTTACAAGAGATGCACTTATAATTATCCCGTCTTTCTAGTAGTTTCGCTTCCATTTTAGTTATGAATAGTTTGTACAGGTATGCGGTACATTAACTATTGTGATGAGCTTTTTGTGTTATTTAGTGTTAGTGTACATATTGCATTGTACCTTAATCAGCGGTCTTCTTGTTCGCATATTCTCCTACAAATTTGGGGTATGCGTTTGGTGTCTGTTTGGTTCCGTCTGGTTGCCAACAAAAAATTCATGTACACGAGAAAAAGGAAATACTACTTGGATATAGTTTTTTGACGCAAGAAAAGAGAATATTCTTAATGGAAGGAGATGTAAGGATGATTTATCTATATTCTCGTTTAGTAGCTAAATTGTACGTAGGTGCTTAAATCTCAAACAAACTGTAAGAAGTATGCTTGTTGGTAATTTAAAGTTTTGCAATTTGGGGTGGGTTAAATTCTCATTTCGCGAACTAGATAGCCACATGCCATAATTACTGTCATGATTCATTTTAGTGAAAGGTTTGAATAAGGTTAAGCTTAAATCATGGTAAAAGTTTTCAGATTGTTTTTAGAAGCTATGTTATTCACATATTAATCCATGGTTTTTACAACTTCTTTTAAACATCTACATGAAGAAGATACTTTGTTTTCTTTGAGGAATTCCAGAAAAAAGGTTATTTATTTTGACTATTAGAATTTAAATTCTGTTTGGTCAGATTATTATTTCCTCAACAGTTCATGTAGCCTGAATTTCAGCCGTCTCCTCCTCTCGCTCAGTCTCAGGAGAGAGACGTCTGAAGGCACCGGGCGATAATGTCGTCTAGTGACGTCACGAGTCAAAAGTGGTAATTTATGAAATTTCACACGCAACCTTCGCTAGACAAAACCGTTAAGTTTGGTGGACGTCAATCATCTCCGCCTCCTTATCGACCGTATGCAAAATTTACAAAAATAGTCTTAAACTTTGCAGCGGTCCACTCGTAAAAATTATCATTTTACTTTCAGTATGCTCGGTTAGCTCACTAAATACTCTGGAATTAAATATTCCTTGAAGTTTGTAACTTGACTCGTGCGGCTTGGGTTTCTCAACGGCCATTCGCATGCATGAATCACCCCAAGAGCAAGCAAATCTACACATGAACTATCTATGTACGTATTCATGGGGCTGCGGACTAAACAAATTAAAACTTCTAATAAACCTGATAATTTTATGGTAATAGGTCGTAAGGTTTATAGGTTTAAGTAAATGTTCAGTCCGTAGCCCCAAGAAAATACTTGCAGAATAATTTGTTTGCTCACGTGCAGATTTGCTTGCTCTCGGGGTCATTCATGCATGCGAATGGCCGTTGAAAAACCCGACAAATGTCTTCATTTAAGGATTTGAATGAGTGCTTTGCCAATGTATTTAGTGTGCTAGCCGTACATATCGAAAGTACGGTAAAATGATAATATTTTACGAGTGAACTGCTGCAAGGTTTCAGGCTTTTTTTTTCAGGTAAATTTTGCATATGACTATGCTTCGTTTGGAAAATGGCTGTACCGCTTTGAAAGCTCAATCACCACTGACGAGTGGAGCCATACATATTAAGGGTTTTCCATATCCCGTAGGCAAGTTTACGAATACATCGCTTCCGCTAAGAATTTTCCTGTTGCGGATTGAGGTTTTGAACCCCAAAGGTCGAGCATACACCAGGAACGGCTTTAACTCTTGTGGCGTTAGCTCGCGATTTTCTTCGAACGCGCGACGTTTGGCAATAAAATTATTTAAATTATCCGCGGAGGGCGAATAAATTAAACATGGCAACCAATCAGAAGCACTACCAGGTTTTCTGGTAGTGACGTCACTGGACGACATTATCGCCCAGTGCCTTCAGACGTCTCTCTCCCGAGACTTAGCGAGAGGAGGAGACGGCTGAAATTCAGGCTACAGTTCATGCTAGTTTTATGTTTCTATCAACTTACTGAATCAGACATTACTAATTTTTTTGGGCTATTTTCGAAATAAAGTTGAAAAGGTAAATCAAATGTGATCATCTTGAATGTGAAAGATAAATTGATCAACATGACATGAGCATGGGACAAAGAAAAATTGGGAGTCCCTCAGGAATAGCAATTGAATCTATGATCCTATGAATGTCATTAGGTGGATGCACGAGTTTCAACATCTCTTGGAGAAGAAGGTCATTTAAGCTTATTACTCAAAACCTTTGTCGGTGTGTTCCAGAAAAATCTCATACATGTACCATTTTCAAGGATTTTTCACAAACTATAATCATACTACATGGTTTGAACCTATATAGGAGTATCAGTAGTTTGTAGTGATCATTTGGGTAAGGGTAGTTCTGGAAAGAACTGTTGTTGGTGAGTGATGTTTCAAGCCGAGTGTTTCACTGAACATTCTGCATTGTCCTGTCAAGTTTAATGCGTGCGCTGTTTACGTTTAATGTTGCATGCATGCTTTATTTGTATTTACATTGTATCACAATGATGATTGTTGTGTAATGCATTAGTTTTAAGTCACAATTCTCTGAGTTGACAGTTGTACGGAAACATGTCCAATAGAGTTGTTATCAAGTCTGTGCGCTCGCCAGTTATTGGTATCTAGTTCAGTTGTTGCTAACCAGATATTGCTAACCAGTCACAGAGTCAATTATATATATGAAGGCAATCAAGAAGTAAGTTATAGTTGATTTGCAAGTTCTGTGAATGTTAATTTCCTGTTTGTTTTGGACATATGTAAGGCCACACACCAATGTAATTTCTTTATATTTTAGATTTAATTGAATTGTTAAAATAAATGATTCTTCCTTTGTATTGGCATTCTGGTCTTTTGTTGAACAGAACACTGAGTAGAAGTCATTGTCAGAGTTAAGTGAAAGGTGTCTGCCAGTTGATGATGTTATAAGTCTTGGGTGTTCAATGTGATAGGTCAGTTTAGTGCTGATGGTACTGACTGAAAGACTCAAATAAAATGAAGTAAAATGGCCACTTGTGGGAGGCACAGTGGCGTCTATGTTAGTGTGCTCAGCTCCAGAGTGAGCAGTCTGGTTTCACATTAGAAGGGAATGGGAAAGAAAAAAAAAGGAAGTTGGTTAATTATTATTTCAACCCTCTATAGCTGGCAGCCATAATTTGTGATCTGTGACTAAGTGTTTGATATTAAGGAAAGCTTTTTGCATGATTCTGTTGACAATGGAATGAGAGTATAAAAGAGTTACGATATTAACAAGTACTTTCAAACATGAAGGCAATGTTCACTGCACAGGAAGTTGAGTGAGTTCTAGGTCTCTGGCATTAGAATTTTTTTCAAGGGAGACCGATGCTAAGCTTGAAACTGAAATTTAATACTGAAAAATTAAATTATTTGACAGGCAACTTTGTGAAGTTTCTCTTGAGTAGAGTAAATGGGAGACATTAAAATCTTAAATTATTTATGCAGTTGTCTTTGCTTTCACTGTGCCAGCTATTTTCTCTCGAATTTCAGGGGGCTGGGTGTTCTTAGCTCTAGGGTGTGGAGCTCAGGGGACTAACTAAGTAAAAATGTATTTATCACATGCAATTACCACTGTTTTCGTTGATATGCAACTTTGGAAAACAGAGCACCCGCGGAAACGTTTCCAAAATTTCTGTCAGTCTTGCGTGTTATTGACAGATCGGATCGAAATCCACCAATTACAGCCACTAGTGTGACATTCTGACCTTCTCTACGTCATGCTAGCGGGATGTGATTGGTGGACTTTGATCCGATATGTTGATATCACGTAAGACTGACGGAAATTTTGGAAACATTTCGCGTATTAGCACCGTTATAGCTGATTTCTCTTGAGTAACCAAACCAGCTGAATCCCTCTTTTATCAAGACAAAATGCAGTGGCTGACATCTTCAGTTAGAATGGGTACATTCCATTTTACCAAAGTTCTGGAAAATTAGGTCAGAAGTTGAAAGGGAACATTGGTTTGGTCAAACCACCTTTGGAAATGGTGCACTTTGATTGGTTAGACCAGTTGGACTGAAATTTACCATTCTATTGTAAAAAAACTAATTAGTTTTCTTTCTCTTCTTCAATGGATTTCATTTATATTAGGGATTGGGCACATAGATAGAGAAAGATAAGAGCGATTCGTCTTTCAGTTAGTTCAGCGAAATTGGAAAATATTCCATAATTTCCGAGCTTGTCCAACTGATCTGTGATTGGTCAGTTTAGAAGAATAAAAAGCTGTGATTGGTCAGTTTAGAAGAATAAAAAGCAGCAAACAATAGGCACAAAGTTACTTGTATGTAACGGATTATAATATTTTATTGCAGCTCAAACAATCTCAACAGGAACATTCATAATAAGTAAAAGTTTCCGAAATGTTTGTCAGTATTGGAATACAAGAAACATCATTATTGCTATCATTTTTTTGTTTTCAAGAGGTGAATTATTCCACTCAGTTGGATTACTATTACTTATCTTTCAAATATGTTTTGCAACACATACAGGTTGTAGGTAGGTTCTTGTGAATATTTTATTGGAGAATATCACTTAGATACGCTCTAGTTTTAATAGGGACACATTAATTAAGTCGTGTGACATCTATAGAGCAACCTCCCATGATGTGCAAACAAAAAATTTGATGGATTATAAAGCATAATATTCCAGAGATGCTATTAATTATATTAATATAATATTTGCTTTTTTTAACTCCAAAATTAAAGATTCAACATTTGTGGAAATTAAACAAGAGGTGAGTATTTCAATCACTGATTAACAGTACAAAATAATTTACCCTAGTATAATAATTATTACTCAGGGCCGGGTTGTTCAAAGCCCGATTAAGCTAACCCAGGATTAGCGAGAATTTTTATTTCATTTTTGTCGCTTTTCAGCGAGGAGTTCTGTTTACATTTTTTGCGCTTCAGTGTTGAACACGAGTAATCTCAAACAACACAAAATATAAGCGATGGATAACGCTTTTATACAAGAAAAATTGTTACCCCGGTTAAATTTTAATCCTGGGTTAGCGTTAACCGGCTTTCGAACAACCAGGCCCAGGTGATTATAGAAATTCGTGCGCTTCCATTGGTCGAGAACTTCGTCATATTCCGTTATAATCACCTCCGCAGAAGTGATTATAGCAGGAGGATGAATTCTCTTTATGGCCGCCTCGCGTTTTGTCAATGTGCCTGAAGAGGAAGTTAATTTAATGAAAGAACGAGCCATTCCAAGGAATACCAAACACGCCAGAAAGTTCGGAATGACACTCTTCAAAGGTAAGATGTGAAAATTGTGCTAAATGTGTGGTTCCAGAAGATATGCATACCTCCCGCAGAAGGGAATGGAAATTCCGGGGGGTTGGGGGTGTCATAGGCGTAGGAATTTCCGGAGGAGGGGGGGTGAAGGATGTTGTTTGGATGAATTTTTTTTCTAAGGTGGTCTCAATTTTCTTACTGTTGTATGCAATGTTTCGTTGTTTGCATTGAGCTTCTTGAGTCATGAACACAAAAAAATAAATCTCGCTAATTTAAAGCACAAGATGAATATTTTTGAGTCGGTTAGGGTCGATATTGTGTCGCCACAAGAGTCCGCAATTTCCCGAGTAGCAGCTGGTGATCAAAGTGCACCTGTTGTGGGAAATAGACGTGACAATCATGACTGAAAATATAATAATTATGTTTGTTGCACTTGACCAAATACTTCTCACTCTTATCTGTATTGATTCAGCAGGAAGATTTTGTTGCATTTTTTAAGTTGTTGTCGTAAGGTTGAAAAATAGCGTAGTTAACAGACCTATTATCTCGTTAAGAATGATTCTTGAACGAGCAAAACAGAACAGTAACAATAATTATTCTAGTTCAGCGCGTAAATGTATTTTTTAAGGGAGATGCATGCGATATAAATCAGCAGAAATTATCACAGATAAATAACAACATTGCTGCTTCAATATTTCCGCATAGAAGCCAAGGACAAAGGGCAAAAAAGCATTCAACACCTGTTTTGAATCACACAGAAATCATAACATTTACATTCAAGCCTAAGTAATCCTCAATGATATCCGCGGTAACATAAATTCATTCACACAAGTTTTGTTTGCATTGCATGTAGAGTGAGGCTATAATAATTGTTTTCAAACGCAAGCACGGTGCTTAAATGTGATTTTCGACAGAACTTTAAACGAAGAAAAGTGTTTTATAGAAATTTTACAGGTTCAAGCAGATTTTCAGAGAAAGTGCAGTACAAGGCTGTTTGCAATAGGCTAACGCCGATTCAGAAATAATATGCCGGCAAAGTTAAATTATGCAAACTAGTCGACGGGACGCCAGTTGTCACAAAAATATCTAATTACATTGTACGGCTACAAAACAATCAAATCCAAAATTACACTCAGGAAAGGGTTTACAGCAAAAGTTTCACTTTGTTATTCATTCACAGATTTCAAGATCCATTTACGTTAACCAACACTTCTGGTTTGAAATATTCTCAGAAAGTGGATGTGATGACGGGAGCTGTTCCAAAAATTGGATCTGCCTAAATTTGGAACAAAACAGGCACTGAAAATTATGTTGTTTTGCTTCATTATAAACTGGTGCGGTGTAAAGCGTTTCTTGTGAGCATTTCTTTCGAAACGGTCTAAATTATGAAGCGGAATTGACAGGATTAAATCTATACTTTTCGTATTGCAAACTGTCAGCGACGTACCTTCTGGCAATGTGTTACTGACAGTTTTTCGGGGAAAGAAAGATAAAGATCAAAATCCGGTATCTTGCACTTAAAAAAATACCTTATTTTTGGTTTCCACTGGGAATGATAATATATCCAGGGGTCAAGAGGGAAAATCCAGAGGGGGAAGAGGGTCATAGGAAAAATCCCTTCTGTGGGGGGTATGGATATTTTCTGAAACTACACAATGTAACTAAGAAACCATTTAAATGTCCGTGAAAATTTTGTTCGGAATAATATTGAAGGTGCACGCACGTCAAAGAATTTCTTTTCAGAGTGCAAGCTGGAAAAGGCATTGCACAACACATTGACGTGAGCAGTATAGTTGGACTCTTATCAAAAATAGCAAATTAGTCAATCAGATTGAAAGATTAGCAGCAATTGTGGTAGAATTTAACACTCCTTTGTTTAGGTATTTCTATGATCACCTGAGTAATTATACTAAAACAATTATTCACCTCGGGCTCGTGAATATTTGTGAATATTCACCTCCCCTTTGGTGAATAATTGTTAAATATTTCCTTAATCAACTGCTGTGCAATATGTAAGAAATGCAAATTGTAGGTGTAGATTTACATGTACACGTAGACCTTTAAACTCTTATGCAAGGCCTGTTAATTTGAATAGCACTTGTTATGAAGAACAATGTGTTTTTCTTAATATTTCCAAAAAAATGCAATTAATCTTACGACAAAGATATCAAGACTTAAAGACCGTAAAGCAAGAAATAAAAAAGACTACTGAAACAATGTTCCATCAGGAAAAAAGTTCCACTAGTGAAAAAAGTTGCATCAGAAAAAGAGTCATGCCAGCAAAACAAAGTTGCATTGGAGGAATGAAAGTGTTTGCCAAATGGATACATCCCTAATAACTATGATGCTGTTTATTTCCATCTATGACACTAACAAGCTAAAAGCAGGGCTGTGATCTAAGGAAATTGTAAGGAGTGCAAAGTCTCCTAACTATGAAATCCTGGGTACCCGGCACTTTAGCTTATATGAAAAAAGTAAGTTTTTCCAGTCGCCCAAAGGCATGCGCCAACTTTTTCTGAGATATAGGGTGAGATTTTTATCCTGGGAGTGCTGGGATTTTTGAATATGGCACGATCATTTCTGAAGACTCCCGAAGAAGTCCCAAGTCTTATGAAGAATTCTGAAGTCTTCTGAAAATGTCCAAAGTGCCAGTCCCAGTCTTATTAGGTGTATAAACGTGAGCTTGCTCCCAGTGCTTTTCACTTCAAAAATCAGAGATCACAAGGAAGATATTGTCATTTATTTATAATACATGTGGTTTTCGTTCCTTACATGGGTCTGAGTTAACATATTTGTGGAAAATTGTGTCAAGCATGACGGCAACAACTTACATTTTTCAATCAGGCATGAGAAATTGGCCCACAGGCGTGAGCGCCTGAGATTGAAGTTTTAACCTCGCAGCTGTAAGACTAAGACGTGAGAGTTGCAAGGTATATTAGTTGCAAGCATCTCTAGAGCACAGCCCTGAGAGGGTTTTAAACATACTCACTATTAAGTCAAAACAAAGTGGAAGTGACAAGGAATGAAGCCTTGTTTGATCACAGTACAATACATTGGATTCTCTGTTATTTGATTAATTATTTTAACATCAGAAAATGGAATGTAAGTCTTTTTAAAGAAACTCTTTTTGCTACTTGAAACATAATAATTTAAAATTATACAGCAGATACTAAAAAGCTATGAAAATTATGAGTGTTTGTTTTTAATGCATTCAATAGCAGATTGGCCCTAATCTAAAAGTAACACAGCAATCAGGTAGGGTTACTGAGAGTGATCCATTAGTTATCAACCTACACCACTTTTTGTATGCCTACCTATGAAATTTCCCAGGGCTAATATCTTTCATTCTACATTTGGTCAAGTTGTCTGATCAAATTTCAACAGTTAATTTAAATGATTGTTTTCTTATAAATCTTGCGACTGTTGTAAGTAACTTGGACTAGAAAATTGTGACTTTGGTTACTCTGAAAATCTTCTAGCCATACCAGTTTCCACTGTTTTATGTCAGTCAGATTTTTTAGGATGTTTCAAGAACCCAGACAGTGGACTTTGAGAGTCCAAAACGTTATCTGAGGGAGCATGTCATTCAGTTCATCTGTAACGTCTATTGACAATCGGAACATGTTGTGTCATGCCCACTCAACAATTTTTCACTTGTCCTGTCTACAGACTCTTCCCAGTGTTATGGACATGTTGCTCTACTGCAGGATGCACACTCAAGAAATGAAGTTGACTGTAAGTTATTACTGTTTCTTTAACTCCTGTACATATCTCAAAAATCATAGTGTTCCATTTCTATCTTTACAATTATATTTGCTAGTTATTTCTACATGAGAGCATCACTTACACTGCAAGTAAACTATTGATCAATGCTAAATACCAATTAGATATCTGAAAGGCTTTATCGTATTTTTTAAAATAACGATTTACAAAAACGTAAGTTATGCTTACTAAGAACACCTTTCATCTGATCGTCATTTCAGATAACTATGATCCATCAGATGATGAGCTTGAAAGTGGTCACCAACAAGAGCTAGGTAAGTATTTTGGCTTAATTCTTAGTTTTAGTATTTTGCGCAAAACCTTCACGTCACGTACAAGTCATGGAGTATAATTTCCTAAATTCGTGTTTCACAGAAACAAAGTCAGCTAATAACACATTTAAGAATACCCCTGTAGGACCCTCTTGTTAGACAAGACTGTAGTTTTTTTCATCATCTTGGAAGACAAGAGTCTCATCTCACAAGAGCACTGAAAACTGCAAATATAGCTACTTGAACTTGAGATTTTGATAACTTGGACTAAAAAAATTATGAATTTGGTTACTCTGAAAATCTTCTAGCCTGCACACCCATACTAGGAATTCTTCCACATTCCTGTCAGGTGTGGATCCATAGCACTTTCCACTTTTTTATGGAAATCAGTCAGTTTTTTTAGGACGTTTCAAGAACCCAGAAAGTGGACTTTGAGATTCCAAAACATTATCTAAGGGAGCATGTCATTCAGTTCATCTGTAATGTCTATTGACAATCACAACATGTGGTGTCATGCCCACTCAACAATTTTTCACTTGTCCTGTCTACAGACTCTTCTCAGTGTTACAGACATGTTGTTCTACTGCAGGATGCACACTCACGAAATGAACTTGACTGTAAGTTATTACTGTTTCTTTAACTCCTGTACATATGTCAAAAATCATAGTGTTCCATTTCTATCTTTACAATTATATTTGCTAGTTATTTCTACACAAGAGCATCACTTACACTGCAAGTAAACTATTGATCAATGCTAAATACCAATTAGATATCTGAAAGGCTTTATCGTATTTTTTAAAACAAGGATTTACAAAAACATAAATTATGCTTTCTAAGAACACCTTTCATCTGATTGTCATTTCAGATGACTACGATCCATCTCATGATGATGATGAGCTCAAGAGTGGTCACCAACAAGAACTAAGTAAGTATTTTGGCTTAATTCTTAGTTTTAGTATTTTGCGCAAAACCTTCACGTCACGTACAAGTCATGGAGTATAATTTCCTAAATTCGTGTTTCACAGAAATAAAGTCAGCTAATAACACATTTAAGAATACCCCTGTAGGCCCCTCTTGTTAGACAAGACTGTAGTTTTTTTCATCATCTTGGAAGACAAGAGTCTCATCTCACAAGAGCACTGAAAACTGCAAATATAGCTACTTGAACTTGAGATTTTGATAACTTGGACTAAAAAATTATGAATTTGGTTACTCTGAAAATCTTCTAGCCTGCACACCCATAATAGGAGTTCTTCCACATTCCTGTCAGGTGTGGATCCATAGCACTTTCCACTTTTTTATGGAAATCAGTCAGTTTTTTTAGGACGTTTCAAGAACCCAGAAAGTGGACTTTGAGAGTCCAAAATGTTATCTGAGGGAGCATGTCATTAAGCTCATTTGTAACGTCTACTGACAATCAGAACATGTTCTGTCATGCCCACTCAACAATTTTTCACTTGTCCTGTCTACAGACTCTTCCCAGAGTTATGGACATGTCATTCAGTTCATCTGTAATGTCTATTGACAATCACAACATGTGGTGTCATGCCCACTCAACAATTTTTCACTTGTCCTGTCTACAGACTCTTCTCAGTGTTACAGACATGTTGTTCTACTGCAGGATGCACACTCAAGAAATGAAGTTGACTGTAAGTTATTACTGTTTCTTTAACTCCTGTTCATATCTCAAAAATCATATTGTTCCATTTCTATCTTTACAATAATTATATTTGCTAGTTATTTCTACAACCTGTATATGTGTATCAAAGATTATATTTCTATTCATATTCAAAATGACAATAGTGACTATTGAGATCTTGCACCTTTTATCTCATCTTTATTCCACATCACACTATGGTAGTGAGTATCCAGTGTAGTCTTGTTCAGTGTAAAGTAAGTATTCAGCATTGGCAGGATCCTTCTTGAGCACAATGTGTCTAGAATGAAGGGAAAATATGTTGTTTGGCTTACTCTTACTGTTAGTGACAATCGTTATGTGCCCAAAAACCGTATACTGCTCAAAACTAAGAAACTGACAAGTCTCATCTTGTGAGAGGGTGATACAGGGGAGGGAGGGGTCTGTGGCACGGTGCATGAACAGAAAAAATACAGGATCGTGAATCATGGATTTAAAACTTTCGCTTTCCCAAATCACAAAAATAAGCAAGATACTCTTTTTAATGACCCGCAAGAAGCAGTGTTTGAAGAAAATCATGAATGAATAAGTCAAGGCTTCATATTGCAAATTGCGTACGCAAGTCACTCTCAGTAGATGACTCTAACCCTTCGGAGGACTTGCATCTGAAAATCACATACATGTAGAATAGGGCAGCAAAATCATGAATGTTGCTTAATAATTCAGGTTTTTCATGGGTCACACAAGGCCTTCAGGTCACGAGTCATGAAGTATAATTTCCTAAATTCATGTTTCACAGAAATAAAATCACCTAATAACACATTTTAGAATACCCCTGTAGGACCCTCTTGTTAGACAAGAGTCTTGTTTTTTTCATCGTCTTGGAAGACAAGAGTCTCATCTCACAAGAGCATTAAAAAACTGCAAGGAGGGCTGCTTGAACTTGAGATTTCGATAACTTGAACTAAAAAATTATGAATTTGGTTACTCTGAAAATTTTCTAGCCTGCACAGCCATACTAAGAGCTTTTCCACATTCTTGTCAGGTGTGGATCCATAGCACTTTCCACTTTTTTTATGGAAATCAGTCAGTTTTTTTAGGACGTTTCAAGAACCCAGAAAGTGGACTTTGAGAGTCCAAAATGTTTGTAACGTCTACTGACAATCGGAACATGTTCTGTCATGGCCACTCAACAATTTTTCACTTGTCCTGTCTACAGACTCTTCCCAGAGTTATGGACATGTTGCTCTACTGCAGGATGGACACTCAAGAAATGAAGTTGACTGTAAGTTATTACTGTTTCTTTAACTCCTGTACATATCTCAAAAATCATAGTGTTCCATTTCTATCTTTACAATAATTATATTTGCTAGTTATTTCTACACGACAGTGTCACTTACACTGCAAGTAAACTATTGATCAATGCTAAATACCAATTAGATATCTGAAAGGCTTTATCATATTTTTTAAAACAATGATTTACAAAAACATAAATTATGCTTACTAAGAACACCTTTCATCTGATCGTTATTTCAGATGACTATGATCCATTTGATGAGCTCGAGAGTACTCAACAACAAGAACGAAGTAAGTATTTTGGCTCAATTCTTAGTTTTAGCATTTTGAAGATTTCAGTGAAGCATTTTACAACAATACTTGTATTCATGGTGCCTGAATGTGACAGTAAGTATTGTGGCTTTTTAGCATCAGCATTACGCTCTCCTTGTTTGGAGCTTACTACCATTTATCTAGAACACAAAGTTTACTGTAAGTAATAACTCTTTCTACAACCTGTATATGTGTATCAAAGATTATATTTCTATTCATATTCAAAATGACAATAGTGACTATTGAGATCTTGCACCTTTTATCTCATCTTTATTCCACATCACACTATGGTAGTGAGTATCCAGTGTAGTCTTGTTCAGTGTAAAGTAAGTATTCAGCATTGGCAGGATCCTTCTTGAGCACAATGTGTCTAGAATGAAGGGAAAATATGTTGTTTGGCTTACTCTTACTGTTAGTGACAATTGTTATGTGCCCAAAAACCTGACATAACTTACAGTATACTGCTCAAAACTAAGAAACTGACAAGTCTCATCTTGTGAGAGGGTGATACAGGGGAGGGAGGGGTCTGTGGCACGGTGCATGAACAGAAAAAATACAGGATCGTGAATCATGGATTTAAAACTTTCGCTTTCCCAAATCACAAAAATAAGCAAGTAAGATACTCTTTTTAATGACCCGCAAGAAGCAGTGTTTGAAGAAAATCATGAATGAATAAGTCAAGGCTTCATATTGCAAATTGCGTACGCAAGTCACTCTCAGTAGATGACTCTAACCCTTCGGAGGACTTGCATCTGAAAATCACATACATGTAGAATAGGGCAGCAAAATCAAGAATGTTGCTTAATAATTCAGGTTCTTCATGGGTCACACAAGACCTTCAGATCACGAGTCATGAAGTATAATTTCCTAAATTCATGTTTCACAGAAATAAAATCACCTAATAACACATTTTAGAATACCCCTGTAGGACCCTCTTGTTAGACAAGAGTCTTGTTTTTTTCATCGTCTTGGAAGACAAGAGTCTTATCTCACAAGAGCATTAAAAACTGCAAGTATGACTGCTTGAACTTGAGATTTCGATAACTTGAACTAAAAAATTATGAATTTGGTTACTCTGAAAATTTTCTAGCCTGCACAGCTATACTAAGAGCTTTTCCACATTCTTGTCAGGTACGGTTCCATACCGGTTTCCACTGTTTTATGGAAATCGGTCAGATTTTTAGGATGTTTCAGGAACCCAGAAAGTGGACTAGTCCAAAATGTTATCTGAGGAAGCATGGGGAAGGGGAAGAAGTCTCTGGCACGGTTTACAAATGGAAAATAACCTATTGCAAATCAACAATCGAACAACAACACAGCCAAACTTAATGCAATCTGACAAAGCTATGCTTTACTGGGAGTGTTGACGTTGGTGTGCAAACTGTGTTGTTTCCTTCAATCATAAAAAATGTAGCTGTTGAAATTTTCTAATCTATCTAGCTAGAAAATGATTGGTCTGAATATGCTGCAAATTGGTCAGTTCTAAGTTACAAAATATCATTCATCACTTACAGTGTTTAGACTGATAAGCTGAATTTGCTTCTTTAATTAGCTGATTGATTGCAGCAGCTTCTTTCAGCAAGTGAACATTGTGCTAAATCAAGTTATTAAGTTCAATTCAGTGTGTATTTTTAATTAAGAAACGTCTGTATACATGAAAAAAGTATTGATGAAAAAATTTTACAGTGTCATGTTTGATAAGGCACTTGTTAAGATGAAGTGAAGTAACTTACTTTTGAGGAGCACTGTATTTAAACATTTTAAAACTAGTAATACTTAACCAATAAATAGACTTTATTCATTGTTTTCTCTTAGCCTTACATTTTATATTTTGCATTCGTATTTCAAAAGATAAAATAAGAATTTAATGAACACCAACGTCCATCTCACCTCCCTTCCAGTTAGCAGATAGCACAGTCTGTAATCATCAACTACAGAGTAAATATATGACATTCAAAACATTCTAGTATACATTGACAACCATAATGTGTCTTTTAACTCAACAAAACTCTCCTACAAATATTCTTCAATTTTGCTCTAAGTTTTCTGAAGTTAGTACCACTTACATGTATCCAATAAACAACTTTTATTTCAAGTCACTTTTTTCTTTCAAACTTGTGTAAGCCTGTCAAATATCATATTTGCATTCATATTCCAAAAACAAATAGAGAGTGTTGAGAGCACCTTTCATCTTGTCGGGATTTCACCATCCACCACAATTAACACCGATCGTCCACCGATCGTCACAATATCTGTCTTGTACACAATCCTTGTTTGCACAAAAACAACAAAAAAACATGTTACTCTTTATGCCTCTAAAACTCACTGTTTCCTCCATTGATAATCATACTATAACGCACTCTCTCATTACCACTCAACAATTTAAGTCTTTAATCTCATTCAGCTGCATAACTCTCATTCAACAATGAGAACAGTATATAATCACAATAATTAATTCATGTGTGGTGAAACCCTTGAATTTCTGGAGTCCAATTTCACAGCCTTGAAAATACTTAAAATGGTGTTTGGTCTTGTAAAGTCCTTGATTTTGTCCGAAGAAGATTACAAAATATCAACTCTTAAATGAAAGCCAGTGAAAAACAAATTTTTAGGTAACTAGTAATAATCAAAGATTAGAGAGTGCATTCGATGCTGTTACTGTAATACTGTAAAGGAATTCATTAGCTGACTTTCATCTCACTGTCTCTTGCTAAAATCAACAATTTTTTTTTGAAAAAAATCAGATCCTGACATTTGACAGGCATCTACAACACACTCACAAAAACCAAAATAGTATTTCTCTGTGGTAGAGGTCCTTTCTATAATAATTTTGTCAACTCATTGTGCGACAGCGCCAGTTTCCGCCTTCAAATCTTGTGACAGATATTTTCACATTGACTGATAATGTTTTGGAGTTAAAAGTAAATTTGGAAAAGTATACATTTTACATGCATCATTCTGTCTATTCTAAACTGCTGGCAGCACGAATATTTGCAGATATTTGTGGACGTTTGCTATCACTTGCTCAATTGATCGTAAACAAACTCTGTGCGACTGATTGGAATATTTCGGCTGATAAATAAAATTAGACAGCATTTACATTTTTGTTCCTTGCTTCAGGGTTCAGAGTATTTTTCCACCAATTCCAAACATGTATTCGACCAGACACAGACTGAATTATTTGCTACACTGGAACTAATCAACAAACGTAATAAAATGTAGTCAAAATACAGTGAAAGAAATGAAGCTGCTCACAGTTAACGCATAAAAGCCAAGGTGTTTTGAAGTTGTGATCGTGAACATAATGAATAATTGAACTAGTCACGTAACAAAAACGCATCATCTCACATCCCGACAAAACCGGTCGTATTTAATAGAATCATAAAAACAAGCAAGCAATTGACCAAAACAGACTCACATAGGCCACTTTTTGCGTCTAAGAGAGGCTGGTCCTCCTATACAATGTCAATTCAGTCTGCATTCAGACTGCATTGTCCTTTTCGTCTATGAGCTGGATTTCTCCACTGGAAGAGTAGCTAAAACTTCGCATATTGATCCAACTTCTCTCAATCTAAGATGGAAGACTTTTCTGCTACACGTGGGTATATGCATTAAAACGAGGCCGATAAAATAAAAGCAAGGCCATTCCAGATGAAGACCTCAATGACAACAATTCACATCAATTACATGCAGTACATTTCAATGGTAATGGAGGACAAAGTAACTATTTTGGCCCTTTAGCATCAGTATTTCATTCTCATGTTGTTTATCTAGTAAACAAAGTTTACTGTACGTCATTACTTTTTCATCAACCTCTACAATGTATATGCATGTGAAAGATTATATTGCTGCTTACATTTGAAAAGATAAATGGTCAGGGTATTGAGACCACCTTTTTATTTCTTCCTCATGTGTTCCAGATATCAAGATGATGAAATTTTATGTCAAATCTTTTCATATCATGCTGAGGTAGTCATATTGTTCATTTTTGAATAAACAATCAAGTTCTAAACTGTAAATTCTAGATTTTTAATCATTATCTTTTTTTTAGTTTGACTTCTCACTACAAAACACACGCCAACAAGTGCCTGTTTAAATGCCTTAAATTTGTTTACTTGCTTAATCTGCAATACTTTTGGTGTCAATAGGAATACCATTGAAACAGCTGGTTTAATGTATCCATTTAGAAAAATATGAACCAGTTTAAAAAATATGAACTACTTTGAAAAAGTTAAACTGGTTCAAACAAATTTTTAACTGAAAAATAAATTTAAATCATAACATATACATTAAAGGTATTCTCTACAGATCTCAAGAAAAATGTTGCTTCTTTCACTTTTACAGCACAAAAATCAATGAAAAAGATGCCAAAACAAAACTTTTCACTCGATAGTCTAGTTGTTTACAACTTAGACACTATGGGACTCTGGAACATCAAAACATGCATTGCGCAGTTTGCTTTATTTCCCAATATGGTTTAAGGTCTGATTAATAACTACCTCTGCAAGCAACCTCCAGCTACATGTAGCCTTCAGATTTTGCATGATCACTTATAGGACATTCAATAATTATTGTATGTACATGTATCTTTCTTAATCGTAATCAGTGTTTTAAATATAACTAACTCACCCACAGTATATTTAGGGCTAAAAGATGTAACAAATTTTTGTTTTACTTTTTAGCCACTACTATGAGCACTGGGACCCAAACAGGTAAACTTAAATCCTTTCATTAGCATAAAAAATAGTTTACATTATATTGCAAATACACTAACAAACATGTTTTCACTCAATTGACAAAAACTGTTAATCATTGCGATTTCTAGACAAGTTAATTTTAGTCAAAAGAATAGTTTTTTAGGCTGTTTATAAAGTAAACAAAAACAATTAACAAAAATTCATATACATAGATGTCTTTACATGTTATGTGAAGAATAAAGTTTCAGGGAAAATACACACATTTACGTTATCTAACAGTGAGATTAAATTACTTGCACTAGTCACAAAGTTTGAACTCAGCATTCAAAAATATTTTCACATTCTTTGTTAGAACTAAAGGAATGACTTCAGTCATTTACTTCGTGCAAACTTACTCAAAAATGATGATTCTGCAATAACAATAAAGTATTCTCATTTGTCTCACGATGTGGTCGCTTGTGACGTAACATCAGGCGATAACATCGTCCGGTTACTCGTCACTTTTTAAGCAGGATGCTCCGCTGTGATTAATTGGTTCTCAACAGCTGTGATTGGTGTGTTTTAATCCTGGCTGTTTCGATGTCTTGTTCCCTCGGTGGTCCACTCCCGTATGGTTCTCCTGTTGTGTTTTTTGATTGTGGGCATCCATGCTTTGGGAATTTCTTTTCCACTATCCCTGTTGACGTTGTTAAGGTAAAGGCTTATGTGAATTCCCTCTATCACTCTTTGTGTGTACCAATGAGGATTATGATTAATTAATAAAGTTTACTTCCTTCCAAAGCGGGTTGTGTCCAGTGTTATTAGCATGTTCTGAAATACCAGACACAACCAGCTTTGGAACTGCCAAGGGAACAGTGCATTGAAACAGCGAGTATTGAAACGCAACAATCACAGCTCCTGAGAACCAACTAATCACAGCAGAGTATCCTGCTTAAAAGGTGACGTGTAACCAGTCAATCTCATTGGCTGATGAAGACTATTATTATCGTACTTCACAATGATGAATAACAGCAACCTTTTTTACGACAAGCATATGCTTGACAGAACACTTTCCTGTTTGAAGCACTTGCTTACACCTTATAACATCAAACCAGAGACATGAAAATTCAAAAGTTCCAGTTGAGGAATCACCAAGAGAATCAGTTATCACACACCGTCTGAATTAACATTATACCTTTTGCAAAAATTGCTTCTGTTGGCTCATCAATATCAATTTCATTTCCAATAAAAGCTAAACAAAGAAACATTCTCCATTTCAATTACTTTGTTATGCTTTACAGAAGTAGAGATAAAAATAATCAGTTTCTTTTGTCAAACTTCACTTCACAAAATGGTGAAAACAAATGTTGCGTCACATGTCTTGTTGAAAACAACATAACTCTGGCACATCAAAATACACACATGGATAATCTCTTGGTTTAAATGGCTGATATATTTTTTGCCACACATGGCAAATCAGAGCTGTCTGACCCTCACAAATGTGGTAAAGTGACATGTGTCATGGAATAGTGTTTATCATTTCTTTTTGCTCCTGCCTCCCCGTCCGAAATAAATTTGCATCTGTTCACCCATTTGACTTAGTAAGTGTTTGGAAAAAATGCATACATTTAGTCGTCTGACTTAACCGTTCGAAAAAAATTTGCATCTGGTCAACTGTGCGACTTAACCATTTGAAAAAAAATTGCATCTGGTCAACTGTGTGACTTAACCATTTGAAAAAAAAATTGCTTTCGTTTAGCCGTCCAACTTTACCATTCAAAAAAAATTTTTACTTTACTGTTATAAAAAATTTGCATCAGTTCAGCCATTTGACCCTGCCGTTCAAAAATTTTAATCCATGTCTACCCCTTTCTTATCTGTTTGCTTGCTGTGCGTTCAGTCATTCAAATGGATGATGTAAGGAAAATATTCATTACAAAAAAACTTGCAAAATGTACGTGTATAACGTAATACATAGAAAAAGATTTCTTAATTTTAATCTCTTCTAATGTATTAATTTCAGAATCAAAGAGAAAAAACGTTAAGTGCAGAGGTAAAAATCACTATTATTACATGTATTAGGTCTCTCTTAGTGTAAAAGCAAGTAGTTAATTTGTAATTTTAACTATTATGCCGTGTTAAAATCAGCACTCATCCGTTCACAAACATAGTGTGAAAAGTACAAATACAAGTATAAATCATCAATCACTCACCCATTTGGCAACTACAAAGTCTATTTTTTGGGAAATTATCGAAACTTAATTATAATCTTTATCCTTTCCCTTTTTACGAGTCCTTTAAACAAAATCTTAACCACTGCTAACTAGCAATCTTGATTCTATGCATATTTGCAAATTTGTTAGTACCAGGAGTTTGTTTAGCCATTCATACACCAATTAAAACTACACAAACATGAAAAAATTCAATGACTGGAAAACTATGACAATTTAATTTGTAAACTACCCCTAATCAAAAAATAATAATTACTCCTGACTTAGACTTCCAAAATAATAATATAATAAAAAAATTATGATTTGCTGAAAGCAGTGCAGTTCAAGTGTGTCACTAGTAGAAAAAGTATAACACCAGTGCAAATTTTGCAATCCTAATTCTGGGTTGTGACTCACTGAAATACAACACAAAACTCTTAAGCCAATAATATTACTTAAAATGACAAAAAATTTTTGTGCAGAAACTTTCAAAAAATTTTCTCAAACTAATGCCAAAAATGACTTCAAGAAAGACCTTCCACCATGCAGATTTGTTCGTGTTAATTTCATATTATTAACCAGTGATCATGCAGATTTTGTCGTTTAAGGTGGCTCCTTAGAGTTATTGTGAAACACCCTCCCTATAGAGCGCGAGTTAGAAAAGGAAACGTAGTTAATTCCTCTTTAAGTTTTCCCCGTAGTGATTAACCAGAATGAGTACTGTTAGAATAAGGCTTATATTTTGATTGTCAATTTTTGGATTAAAGCCGTTACCATGGCAACATCTCGTGTAATGACAAGCAGATATTTTCCTCATTTTGACCAAAACTCCTTAATATTTATACTTTCCTTCAGTGAAATTTTTTTATACTTTGCCACATCATGGAAATGACATTGCCTAACATTTTGAAGGGGTAAAAAGTCAGGGTTATTCAGACGGTTTTTCCAATATTCTGTAATTTGTCATTATTCTAAATATATGAAATTAGCTCAGACAGATTTTAACAAAAATAGGGTATTCAATAGGAATTGTATGTGGTTACAACTGAGCCAAATTTAAAAAATTTTCACCGAAGGAAATGCAAGAAAATTAGCATTTATTTTCTCACATGACGTCACAAAAATCAGAAAAACACGCGTGGTATCACGCGTGGGTTTTTATTTAGGCGCGCGCTCATATGACGCCATGTATCGCATGCAAGAAAGCAACAGTAAATTAGAGCTCTTTTACCGGTTATTTATAGAGTTTTTTGTCATCCTTTTTTGGCCCTAGGCTTAAACACATGTTTGAATGGATGTTGAAACTATTGCTACTTATGCCGAAGTGATTCAACGCCTTTCAAACGCCGAAGTGATTTCCTTTCTTCTTAGGGCTACTTGCGTCATTTGTGAACGCGCGATTAATTGTGACGTTTGGCAGGCGATGGTAGCGCGCGCTATCGAGTCTCAGAAAAACTCTAGTGAGCCACCTTAATTAGGAATTGATTTAATTGCACTTGTGTTTTTCAAAAAGCTGAGATTCCACTTGTTAAAATGGTTGCTCCAAGCAATTTCAGCTTCATAAAAAACTCACTCGTGAAAATTAATTCCAAACTGAACTCAAAAGTTTATAATTTTCTATTCAAACAGCAAGCACTAATGAGAAATATTCTAACTGTTTTTATCTTTTCCTGACTTAAAGAATAATACTTAAAAGAATGTCCAGTTCCAGAAAATATCCATACTCCCTCTATAGAAGGAATTGGAATTGGGGGTGTGGGTTATGGAAGACCAAAAAATTTAAATAAATGAATGAAGCTTAACTGGAATTTCCAAAGAGGTGGGGAGGTGTTAGAAAAAATCCCTTCTATGGGGGAGGTATAGATATTTTCTGGAACTACATCTACAAGTATACAATAATTATTTATTTGTATCCATGTATTTGTATTTCCTACAGTCCATAAAATGTTTTAACTAACCATTCAAATGTGTATTAAGTTTCACACATAAAGAGATCTCTCAATTCTAATGTCATCTAATGCATCATTTTCAGAATCAAAGAGAAAAAATGTGAAGTACACAGGTAAACCTTTTGCGTAACTACTTTATTGGTTCAGTACATATAGGTTCAGCTGCCTTCATAAATGTAGTTTAGTGTACATCAAATGTTGGAAAACAATATTGCATACTCATCAGTCTAATCCCGTGTACAGGTCATTCAATGTAGACCGACACTGCATAAACAGGTGTTTATTACAGTTTCAAATTCATTTTCTACATGTACTTGTTTGTAACATCACTATTCTATTGAGTTGTCAATCAAGGATGTCAGTCAGTAGCAAAAGACAGTTACCGGTAACATCAATTGAATGCAGATACGAATTAACTCCTCATTATTGAGAAATTATAACACATTTTTCTTACTACAGTATTTTGTTCCTTTCTGAATGTAAGCTAATAGATACAAACACTCAAGGTCAAACATTTTTTTTGCATGTGCAGGGCGCAACAAAGAGGCTGTCTGATAACCTTCCACTAGTAAAATGATCAAAATTACTTGGGCTAGTGGCTTATTATCACAGGTTGCCCAACAGCCAACTACGAAGTCAACATGAGTGAAACAACAAAAAAAGTTAATGAAAAACTCTTAGAAGTGTCATTGAACATTAAAAAATGTACAAACGTTTCGGGCAGAGCCCTTCATCTGTGTACAAAAGCCCATTGTGGCAAGTTGGCATACGCCATACAAAAAAACAACATTGGTTAATGTTTCTTTTTTGTCCAATGAGAATCTTCAGACATTGTGTTTAGCAGAAACTTCGTGAGAGAAAGTGAAACAATACAAAAGTTAACTGAAATAATTTTTTTTTCCCAACTGCATTACAGGACAGTGCAGTGGCACCGCGAGACATATTCTTTTCATTGTTATATATCTATGTACTTACTAGTTTGCTAGCAAAGCCATGACATTTATTTAATTGTCTTTAACCATATGGAAGCTAAGCACTGGAACCATACCCAAGATCACATTTGATTATTTTTTGTATGACATAATTGAAATATGCATTTACAAACTACAGATACAAACCGTATGACTTTATTAAATTTCAGTAATATATCTTTGGCAAACAGCTGTTTTAAAAAGCATATTTGCGTGAGAGCTTCACTTTCCTGCTATAACTGCGTTAGCCCACAAGCGCAGACGTATTTCCAGCTGTTGCTTGTCTCCACCAAGAGAAACCTCTGTGACCCCAAGTGAGGAAACAATTTCTGTGATATAGGAATTTTAAGCTAATCACAGTTTAGCTCAAGTAACTGCAGAACAACTGCATGAGGTATTCTCTGTAAGGGCTACTTAACTTTCACTCTATCATGGAATTTGATTGGCCAAAGAGAAAAGTCATTACGTCACAGAAATGGTTTCCTGGCTTGGGTTTGCAGATGTTATTTTCAATGGAGACAAGCGACAGTTAGAAATATGCCAGCATTCGCAGGCTATAACTGCGTATTTTAAGTAATTTGATATGTTGTTTTGACTATGCATAAATTAAAACTTTGACTGCTTTCTTAGATTCTTGAATGAATACTTCTTTGAGTGAAGAAAAAGTCAGCCACTATGGCATTTGGGATACGAACACTTCTAAGTCAGTTATTAGTTCAAAATAATTATTTTTGACATACTGTAAAGTGAATTTACATCTAGAAATTTCCATGGTCATTTTCTAGAAAATTAAGTCTCAGAGCCTTAATCTTTCATTGTCCGACAGCTTTGATCCTGACCTAGTAAATATCCCCATAAATGATGTACAACCAAGTCAAGGAATACAATTTGTTTGTGAAAAAATTAAGCCACCTTGCATCTTTGTCTTCAATATAACCACGGGACAGCTAAATTTTATTACAGTACCAAGGATCTTGTTATTTATGGATATGGAATTTCCATGGGGTAAAGGGAGCCAAATAGAAAAATCATGGAAATTTCCGGAGATGGGGAAGGGAGTGAATAATGTAAATCCCCATGGAAAGGAAAATCCTGGGGGGGGGGGGGGGAGGACAGAATTCTAGAACCACAGAATGAGTGTTCTAAATGTTTTATTGTATTGCAGTTTAATTCAAAGGGAAATCAAAGAGCATTAGCTTATCTAAGCTCCGTATTATTAAGTAAGATTATTTTTTCATATTGCATTGATTCACTTACCCTTTTTATTTCGGGCTAAGTCCTCAGATATCTAGGCTCAATTAACATAAAAGAGTTTTTGAATTTCATCTTACCATGATGTGAATCTCAGTTTCGCAATTTCGTAAAAAAAAACATCACATAAATAATACATAACATAAATATGGCTCTCAGACTAGTAAGGGCTAGCGTCGAGATATATCTATACCGCCGTTTCCCTCGATCATGCACGCCATTACCATTGACATGACACCACCAAAAGCTTGACCGTGTGCCAAATCTGAAGACTTATAAAACAACTCAGTTCTTACCTTCAAAGAACATGGCATCTCCTGTATGCCTAGAAACTTTCCAATAACAATATTTTTCGAATACGCGTCATCTGTGGCGACTTTGGTGACCACTTTAGTCACTTTCGTTTCATAATTTAGGAATTAGGAGGCAACGATGTCGCAGTCGACGCAGTCAGTTGCGTCTATCTCGGTCCCAGAGTCTTCGTTCCCCTTGACCAGCGGTCGGAAATCCCGACAAGGCGACCCCGACGAGGAGGAACGAAGAGCTTGAAGGCTGTAGGAGCTCAAAGGAAATAAACCTGCGGCGACGAGGATAGCTCGACGACAATCGAGCTCGAGTAGTTCTCGTTTTCTGACCGCTGGTCAAGGAGAACGAAGACTTTACGAACGAAGCATATTCAATAGCAGAAACCGACATAGCCTGCGTTGCAGACAGAACTAAACCCCGATATAGTCCGACGGACCATACCGGGGTTTTAGTTTCGTCTGCAGCGCAGGTTAAAACCGACACAACGTAGGATGATTTTTTGATTTTTTTTTGTGTCGGTTTCTGCTTTTTGTATATTCTTCATTTATATGTGAAGCCGGTTAGATCACTATTGATCCAACGTATACCAGCAGGATAATCGTTCCGGTTGCTTACTTAAAAATTACAGTCATCTAGGAACGAGATTGCGTCAGCGTGGACGTCTTCGGCCAGTTGGGTATTTTCAATTCAGTTGTTTACAAGGCCCCACTAGCACTTGAGCTGTAACACTACCGATGGCAAATAAATTATTATCATTATTATTATCATTATCATTATCATTAATGTTAATATTATTATTATTATTATTATTATTATTATTATCATCATTGTTATCATTATCATTATTATCATTATTATCATTATTATTATTATCATCATTGTCATCCTCCTCTTCCTCATCACCATCATCATCATCATTGTTGTGGTCAGTAGTCTTGTCATTCCGATGAACCCATTCTCGTTCCCAGAATCCGCGCTGCTTTTCACCAGCAACAAGAATCGCAACTCTTGGCCTTGTCCAACACCGCTGCGCGATTCACGGACTTGCCGATTCTCGTCTGTAGAGCCCACGATTCTTCTGACCTGCGGCAGGAATCGAGAGCTTTGGCCTGGTCAAATACCGGAAGTCCGCAATTCACGGACTTGCCGTCAAATGTAGCAAATCTGATTGGCTGAGAATACGAGACGAGTACTCTTCGCATACTCAGATAATCAGATCTGGCCAGAGCTTTCGATCCCTGCCGCATTCTCGTCCCCATAGCCCACGAAGCTTCTGACCGGCTATCGTGCTGCTATTGATGATGATAGTGAAAGTAGCTGTATAATTGAAAAACGATTGAGAATTTGTTTCGTACCATTGTTCTTGTAACAACTCATTACATGTAAACAGTAGTATTTCTCGTATCCAAAGTATCACAGCTGGAAATCATTGTCACTCACTTTCAATTTGTAACAGAAGTAGCAACTAAATTCAAATTATAGATAAGTAACTAATTAACAATAACGATGACAGAAACTGAGAAACAAATTTGCATATCCGAAGCTGCAAACTAATAAAGATAAAGCTTCCCTTGTAAAACAAATCTGGAATATTCCAGGAATTTCTAGAATTTTTCTAGAAATATCCCAGAAAAAAATTCTAGGAATTTCTAGAATTTACTGCTCTTGTTTTCTAGAAATTTCTAGAAAATTCTAGAATGTTAATGAAACATGCTAATGAGGATTAAGAATTTGTCAGCCTTTCCAGAAATCATAGCTTGGCATGAAATCGGTTTTTTTCCAGCTTTTTTAAATACACAGTTTCTAGAATTTTCTAGAATTTCCTAGAAACGTCTTGCTCTCATCTTAAAGAAAACTAGTGCAGAAGAAGTATTCATTTCCAGCTTTTTCTAGGTTATTCCAGTTTTTACCACATAACTCCAGTTGCCTGGTTTCAGGTTTTGGTTCTCTCATCCTTATTAAGGTAGATAATTTCAAAGAATAACTGCCACTGGAAGTATTTTCATATTTATTTTCACCACAAGTAAAAGCTGTAGTCACTTTACTGCCAATATTTGATCTGCATTTATTTGTACATGAAAAACAAAACAAAAAATTTGAAGCAGGTCTAATCTGGATTGTTTAAAATGTACACCACAATCTTTGCTGAAACAGTAACTGAAACAGCCAAGTGAAGATTAATTTCAATGTTCAGGCCCCAGCTGTCCGAAAGGTGGATAATACTATTCACCAGATAAATCACTATCCAGTGGATCACATGGTTTGTTTTGTCAACGCTTATCCGCTGGATAGTGATTTTTCTGGTGGACAGCGTCATCCGCCCTTCAAACAACTGGGCCTGATTTATTCATTTACAGAATATAAAGTCTATGGATTCAGACATCAAAGTATGAAGCGTTTTTAGGGACAAAATTTGCATTGAAATTATGTTATTACGTTTCGTATTTTATTCGGCTAGTCTAAGGAATTATGTTTGAGCCTTTCTGAATTTTGTTATGCTTTTTTATCAACTTTTGTTCGGCTCCTCTTAATTATGTTGGGTATGTTTCGAACGCTGTTTAATATGAGCTTTGAATTATGTTCGGCAAGTTTTAATTATGTCCGGAATGTTTTCAATGCTTTTATCACACCAATAATCTGCTCGTTTTGTTGTCAAGTGCATGCTTTTCGGCAACTCTAAATTATGTTAGGCAAGTTTTAATTATGTTTGGAATGTTTTCAATGCTGTTATGACACCAATAATCTAATAGCTACTCTGCTCGTTTTGTGGTGAAGTGCATGCTGTTCGGCAACTATAAGTTATGTTCGGCAAGTGGACTGGAACTCAACTGGAAAAAACTCACGAGAAGTCCTGGGACGAGCAAAGTTTCCCGCACTTTATAATTTATTTTAATTATTACCATTTTTGGTGTGTTGTTCATGTTAAAATGGCGGACGGGAAGAGGCCACTTCTAGATGAAAAACCTGAAGAACAGGGCGAAGATAAAAGCGCCAAAGCGATACGGATGTTACGAGAAGTGACTATGTTACTAGGCGAAACAACAAACAATCAGCCCGGTGGAAGGCAAGAAGTCCCAATCGCACAGGGGCAGGTTGGAGCGTCGAACATTTTGCAGAACTTTCGCACTATCTTTGCACCCTACAATCGCCCACCACTCGCGCCACTTTCTTCATCGGTGCAAACGAAGAGGAATACGGTTAAACCAAAATTCTTCAAGATCAAGGAAACGTGGACTCATGATTTCTTTTGCTTAGCCGCAAAAGATGAAGAGGGAGTTCCTTCTAGAGCTGAAAAGTTTGACCTCCAACATTGCGGACTTGGGAGGAGAAAGGTCTGTTTTCATTCCAAGGCAACGTTTACTGACTTTCGTCGAAAACTGGAGGAAGAATACCCAAAACTGAAAGAAGGTGGAGGGTTTGAGTTAATGAGAACCGGTCACCAAGGTAGTAATACTGTTCTCACTACCATAATACCTCCACCAAGTGGTTACTCTGTACCATTTTTAAGAGACAGCTCTGGGTTGGGACAGGCGTTGGCGTACATAAGACCGCTACAACGTGACCTGGATAGAACACCAGTATTCAAGGTGAGTTTTTCCTCCTTTTTTTGTTTGGTATTTGCAAGGTGTGTTGCTTAGTACACGTTCTTAGATTAATGCTACTAGTTTTATTTCCAGATCTCCTGAAGGGTCATTCAGTCTGCACTGATCTTGTAGATCAGAGAGCCTAGTAGTGCCCCATCAATTGGTGCCGTAGCATGAATCAACTAGGTGTTGTACTGCTCCTCCTGGATGGGATGCTTAAGCCCATCGCAGGGTTACCCCCAACATGTTGCTATTCCATTTATACACCTGGGTGGAGAGAGACAATGTGGAGTAGAAGTTCTTGTCTAAGGGAACAACACGACGGCAGAGGGAGGGGGCTTATTTATATTTTTATGCCTGAAAGGGTTTATTAGAAAGTGGGCTTAATAGAGGGCAGAGGCCAAATAGAGGAAATACAACTTATATGATAATGCACCTATCAGTGTTAAGCCTGGGGGGGTTGGGCATAGGGTGGGGATTTTGACATTTTCAAAAAAAAATCAAAATCCCCACCCCTGGGTGAAAAAGAATTGTCAAAATTGGCAGAAACAAATTGCTTACTTGTCTTCTACTCTATAAAATTGAAAGATAAAATGCATAATGTCCGATCAAAATCCCCAACCTGGGGATGCACGCCACAGTCAAATTCCCGTGAGCTTCCCGACCCCCCCCCCCACCTCCCTCGGGCTTGAGATTGATAGGTGCATAAAATTATGAAGACATCTACATCTACATAATTTATTTGCAAAATCATATCTAGCAAATTCTAGTGCAAAGTGCAAAATTAAACGAATAAATAAGTATGCGCGAATAAGGTAATAAACAATTGTTAAATTCTTTGACAAAGTCCAATCTCAATAAATTCATTTGGATTCACAGGAAACATCAGAATCTCAGGCTGATGATGCAGCGCTGGTTGAATGCCTCAACTGTGCAAAGAAGATAGCACTGAGTGAATTCCATGTGCACGAGAACAACTGTGAAGGTGGCTCTTCTGGAGTATCAGCAAGTATCAGCACTGATTGTGTCAGTAATGATGATGATAGTGTTACCAACTTCAGCAACAGACAAATGCAAGGTTACAGTGGTGTTCCAAATGTTGCCTCGAGTGCCGGAGGAACAGTTACTATAAGTAATGACTGTACTACTTGTAGCAGTAGGTCTTTTGCCCAAAGCAATTTCAAGGCTACTGAAAGAACAAGTTCTCAAGATTCTGTCTGCTGTAGTGATGGTGCCAATACCAGTGGCAGCCAAACAACCAGTTTATCTAACAGTGGTAAGCACCTCTAGTACTAAAATACAAAGCAAAAATTAATTGTTTGTTTAAGGTTAGTAACCACTTTTGTTATTTTTTTATCGAGGTTGTGTAGCCACTTTGAAGGAAATGTTTCCTGATAAAACTGAAGGTTACCTACAAGCTGCCTTAACAGAGAATAACTTCGACTTGAGTGAAACAATTCATGAAGTTTTGAGCAAAAGTGAACAGGGTGAGCATATTTTTGTGGCAAGATTAAGCCTGGTCCCCTTGCAACATATGGACAAAGTCACGAAAACAAAACAAAAAATCTCCTTCTGTTAATGTTTTATGTCAGCAGTGTGACTACACAAGGGCAAAGCAAGAATATAATGACATTAACATAAAGTTCGTGATATAATGTCATTATATAACAGTGTGAACCAGGCTTTATTGTAAATGCAGCTTGGTATCAGTCTGTTTAGTTGGTGATGTGCTGCTACAATGAATATCATGAATGAAATTGATCCTTGCAGTGCACTATCAACTTAAGCATGTATATGCAATGTGGGTATATCATGAACTCACAATTGCTTATCTACCCATATGGCTTGGTAGCTCAGTGGATAGAGCATTGCACCGGTATCACAAGGTCATGGGTTCGAATCCTGTTGAAGCCGGAATTCTTTTTTTTG
This sequence comes from Micromussa lordhowensis, assembly GCA_964020085.1. Classification (NCBI taxonomy): domain Eukaryota; kingdom Metazoa; phylum Cnidaria; class Anthozoa; order Scleractinia; family Lobophylliidae; genus Micromussa; species Micromussa lordhowensis. The sequence continues at coordinate 117,736 of CAXHUQ010001077.1, forward strand.
GTTTGCTTTTCAAGTGCTTAAGTTGATAGCGCACTGCGGGGATAAAATTTCACTCATGTTTCATCCGCAATACACATATACCATTATGATTTTCATATATTCATCAGATTCACAATAAATATTAGTAGTTAGTATTGCCTGTAACTGGCTTCCAGCATTAATGAAATGGCATCAGTTAGGGCATTGAGGTCATCCTACCAAATATTTATTTCTTGGCCTTTTAACGTTGTTGTATTATTGCAATTGCTATGGCACTAGCACCTTGCATCAGTATCTGTGGCACTGGGTTGTCATCACGTGTGTTAACAATGTACTTGTTGTTCCTTCTCTAGACTTGGAAGTAGAGATCATGGCAAGCAATCCAAGTGCAGTCACTCTAAAGGATGCACTTAGGACATATCAAAAGGGTCTTGATACTGAAAGAAGTAAAACCATAGATGTAGACAGATCAAAGCTCTGGAAAACAGCCCTAGTGCTTTACAAAAGTACCCCAAAAGAACACTTGTACCGACAGTTAAATGTTATGTTTGAGGGCTTGGAGGATGCCGTGGATGCTGGGGCACTGCGGTTGGAATTCTTTGGTGATTTGTTAAGAAGTATTAATAACACCTTATTTGAGGGGAAGCCAGACCATCGAGTCCCATTGTATAGTTGGGAAAATATCTACCTAATGAAGATGGCAGGAATAATGGTTTCACATTCCATACTTCAAAATGGGCCTGGAATGCCATGCCTTGCTCCATATGTGTATGAATTCATAATATGGGGGGACAAGGAACACGCAGCGGCATATGTTACTTTTGAAGATTTACCTGAAACGTCACAGACGGAGGTACTCATGGCATTTCTGAAGGGTGTAAGTGGTGGAACATTTATCTATGTTGTGATTAAAATTTTTCTTTGGTTTGAAGATTTCTAAACCAGTTTGATTTTTGTTTTCCTTTGTCTCAGAATATGGTAATAGATCTGAGACAAATTTTGAACCACAACAGCTATATTATTATCGTATAGTTCCAAGATGTGATGTGGTGTGGTCTAGTCACAGACACAACTACAATGCCTCGGTACATATAAACTGCACTAAACATTGCACCCACAGGTGAACTAGCATTCAATTTTTAAAAGACTTCTGGGTCCTAGTAATGTTATCAAAGGTGATGGCATAAGGGTGACAGTCATGCAATTATACTATGATCCTTTTGTCATCACCATTTAAAACCTTTTGGAAATGACTTTGGATTTCTTTGGCTGAGTTTCGAAGTTACACCTGCATCCACCATATATTGTAAGTGGGCCCCTAAAAGCTACAAAGTGTGAACAGCCTGAAGAGAATATTTCCCTAATTTATTATGCTACTTATTCCTTTTTAAAACATTTCTTATTTCTTTTTAACAAGGTGGATGATGCTCAGACAGATGAGGACATAAACAGTCTGTTGGATGATCCGAAGTACAGTACTATAGTCGACCGCTCTGGATGGCCAGTGGGAAGAGTACTAAATTTGAAATCAAAGGGTGACTTTATCACTTCTATCCTGGTAGAGGAGCTTGTTGATAAACGGATACAGCTTCTGCAGAACTTCAGAGAAGGTCTAGACCACTTTAGCCTTCTAAATTTGATGAAAGAAAGCCCCAACCTGTGGAAGCCATTCTTTCTAACAGAGGGTCCTACACCTTTAAGTGCTGATGTCTTCATGAACCTTGTGGAGCCTCCTACAGAACCAGATGAATTGCAAGCCAAAGCATATGAACTGTTTCTTGAATTCATTAAGGATCATGTGGACTGTACCGGTAAAGTTAATACATTACTCTGTATTGTTGTATGAAGCATGAGGATTACAGACCATTTAAATGAGCACTGTCATTATGGTTTTCTTGTTTTTAGGTCAGTACTGTTCTAAAGTCATTATTTAGTACCTGTACTCATATACCAACCAATCCTGCAAAACTAGGAGGAGGATATCAAAATTATATATTGTAGCAGAGAGAACAATCCATAGTAGATATTTTTGAGAGATTTTGTCAAAACAGTTTAAAACAGGAAAATATTGGACTTTTTTTGAAGTTCCAACCCATTATAAGTTTCGTCATCCGCAGCCGGCAACAGACGTCAGTTAATAGTTTCAGTGCAGTAATTCAGTCTGAGACCATTATGTTTGGGCTTCCAATGATGTGAAGACATCTTTTAGCTTTCTAAAGTTATACTGAAATAGTGTGATGGTGCCCCTTTAAAAGTGAAACCATTGAGGACCCACCCATTGCATGTATGTATATCAAAGCAAAAAGAAATGTGTGTGAATGCCACAGCATCCACAGACATAAATAATTAATCTATTTATAACTACTTTTTCCTCCTCAGAGCATGTTCCAGCCCTAAATGGAGATGTCCCTGTGCTCAACCTGCTACTGAAATTCATAACCACAAACCTCCAGGTCCCTCCTACAGGTCTTGAGAGAAAAATAGCAATTCGCTTTCTGCAGCTACAGGATAGTTTGCCAGATGCACAGTCATGTTTCAATATTATATTGCTACCAATAAAATACGACAAAACAGAGGAATTCAATAAGGCTATGTTGACCTCACTACGATATGCCTCATGTTCATTTGCAAGTGGTTTCTAAATTGTACTCATGATAGTTTACTTTGCACATTTCTGCTTATTTCATTTTGTTCTTTACAAAATGCAACATGGCCTCGGGCCACTCGACATTTCTAGCAAGGACAGTGTTTGGGATGTTTCGTTTGTGTTTATATTGACAAAATAATGACATCTTTATAGCAGAGGTTCTGCCTCTCGTTCTTGTTAAGAAGCAAAGAAATGTGACTTTTGTAGTAACATGTTGTGCCTTTAGAAACAGATAACATGGCCTTGGCCACTTGACATTTTTAGCAAGACTAGTGCTTGGATGTGTTAGTTTGTCACACAATAATGTGGATGCTTTATCAGAGGCACGGGACCTCTCTTTCGACATAAGATATGTGTCATGTTCAGTTCTAAGAAGTTTTCCTTTATATGATATACAACATTTAAGTAAAAGAAATTGCATATGTTTGGATACTTTATTCTGTTAAATTAAAGACTATGTGTATCACTGTATTTTCTTCCTTCGATGCAAATCTTCAAATGTTTCTTGTTTGTTGAATGAAGGTCAGTACTTCCAGGAAGATATCAACGCCATACTCGTCGCTGTCACGCAGGGGGTTAATTAAGTTTAGGAGTGATGATTGCTGAGCTGGTTCCAACGGATTTCTGGTGGTGGGAACTTGAACGATTGTAGTTTCGTCAGCTAAGTGAACATCTGGTGCGGGACCATCCCAGTCGACACCATAGTATTCTCCCTGCAATAGAATAAACACATTTCTGCATGGTCATATACAGTGAAAGTGAGAATAAACTCAGTCCAATTTTGTTGTAGTCTGTTCAGTTGCTTATGAACAAGTAATTGACCAGCAGGGTTTTTAATTGTATTTTGACTGTGGTAATACAAGCCAAGACAGAAGGGACAAAATTAATCATTTTGTACTTTTTTGGCTTGAAATACATGTAATCTGAACCATTCTGCCTCTGATGATAATGAACTTGTATTATGGTTGGATATTCCCATCAGTGAGCACACACATTATGAAGTCATGATTGACATTTTTATATGTTTGACAAATTAGGCATTTTAAACAGTTAAAAAAAAATATGAAAGGAGTTTAGAGCTACCTTATTTTAACAAATAGTTGACGATTGCTCCAGTCCCCTTTGACAGATTTTAAACAATTTCTCAAAATGAAACATTTTTCTGAAGTTATTAGCCTTCAAAATACAAAACTAGAGTTCATTGCCATGGTTTAACTGAACATTATTGCACACATGATCTCATTTTGTTCACTAATGATGACAATGAAGGGTGTCAAATGTTCTTAGAGAGCATTGGCAGGCTATCCAAAAAAATGTAGAAATCCAAAAATATTAATGGTCTATTAAATCTAGCTTGGAAAGTCAGCATACCATACCTGGCTCCAGAAATCATCAATTCCCCTATTTGAAGCCGTCACAGTGCCAGAGATCCACAATTGAAGAGGTGACTTTCCCCTCTCTGTAGAAATAGGGGCCCTGTTATGCCCCTGGGCAAATAATTGAAGTGTTTGGTTAATTCTTGGAAGATAAACAAAGTGAAGTGCAAATAAATGCATTTCGTTTGACGCATCAAGCATTCCACAAAGCTCCATCTCATAAAAGAGGTTATAGTATACATGGAGACAGCCACCAAACACGTCTCTCCAAAGACGTTCTATTCTCTGATTATGGACGCTGCGGCCAGCTATGTGACTTCCTCGATCCGGTCCCCTGAGAGGGTGACTGAGCATGTAACGGGCAACATCAACATTTTCGCCACCTTTATCTGACCTTACCCTTGAAGGTAAACCAAAACTTCCAACTGCATGGACAAAATAATGAAGAACCGTACTTGCAAGGTTGTCTGCGCTGCATTTTAGATAAATGATCATCCTTGAGTAACCATCGATGCCTCCATGGATTACAAGCCGCCACCTGAAATTTGGAATTGGGGTTAGGTATTAAGACCTGAATTTGTAATTCCATTTTACCTCTACATCGTATATATTTTTTTAAATTTTGTAAATGTGTCAGAAGAGATTCAAAGACAAACACCAAGTAATGTACCTATCAGAGTTACAGTGTAAGCCACATTGTAGGGGGGGGGGAAGAGATTTGACTGTTGTGGAGATTGTTTTTTTCTCACATGTTCCACGCTGGGGCCCAAATTATTTGTCAAATTACTCATTCAGGTAAAATACTGTCATGTTTTTCGATTTCAAGTTCCTATTACTCGAAAATTTGCCGGTTAAATGCCCGAGGGTAGGGACCAAAAAATAGATCAAATACAAAATGTAATCCATGTCTACCCACCTCCCACCCCCTGAATCATAACATGATTAGGTGCATAACGCTTTTGCAGTGAAGACAATTCAATGTACCTTATCAACTTATGATTGCCGTCTATATGCCACAAAGCAAGAGGGCCACGAACTTGATATCTTCTTCGGCGGACAGTTCGTAGCTCAAGGGCTCTGAGGAGTACACCTTGAGGATTAACTCTCCTCATGCACTCCCTGATGCGATTTTGCTGAATTCGGTGACCGGCATGGAGCAATAGACCATTCATTCTCTTGTAGCCACAATTGGGGAATTCTCTCATTAATCCCTCAACGATACCATCCAAAATTTCATCAGAAATGTTTGAATATCTTTGCCTGACAAAGGATTCATATTCAGAAATTCTCCGTTTAACAGTTCTTTCACTCACTCCAAGCAAAGATGCGATCTCTCCAGATGTAAACCTTAAGTCCAGTAAAAAATCAAGCTGATCCTTTGAAATGAGGACGCGAGGTCTTCCCCGTTGGCCAGTAACCGCAAACTCTGCTTGAAACGAGTCGTTCGTACTGAAAGTGCAACCATCACGTTCACTTTCCCTAAGCAGTTCTGTCGCTCCTTGAACGAGGCTCATGACTGCTTCTCCAGAGGGGATATGGTCACAGTAACGTACAACAGCATTGTACAACCAGTCAAGTCGGAATTGTATTAAATCGCTCTGGCATACAGTGCCTTGTTCAACCAAAACGATGATATCTCTCACACACCTGCCCAATTCGAAAGCTATCGACTCGTCCGCCATATTAATATACTTTGCTCGTCCAAGGACTTCTCGTGAGTTTTTTCCAGTTGAGTTCCAGTCCACTTGCCGAACATAATTTATAGTTGCCGAACAGCATGCACTTCACCACAAAACGAGCAGAGTAGCTATTAGATTATTTGTGTCATAACAGCATTGAAAACATTCCAAACATAATTAAAACTTGCCGAACATAATTTAGAGTTGCCGAAAAGCATGCACTTCACAACAAAACGAGCAGATTATTGGTGGGATAACAGCATTGAAAACATTCCGGACATAATTAAAACTTGCCGAACATAATTCAAAGCTCATATTAAACAGCGTTCGAAACATACCCAACATAATTAAGAGGAGCCGAACAAAAGTTGATAAAAAAGCATAACAAAATTCAGAAAGGCTCAAACATAATTCCTTAGACTAGCCGAATAAAATACGAAACGTAATAACATAATTTCAATGCTAATTTTGTCCCTAAAAACGCTCCATATCAAAGGGGTAATTTCCAGTACTTTTAACTTTGTTACGTCAACTCAGTTATGAGATTTTTAATCGCAAGTAGAATTAAAAACAGTCTTTTTCAGCAATAATGTTTAAAAACAGTTGCCTTCAGTTATTCTAATTTTTAAAACATTCGAAAGATAGCCCATTACAACAGCAGCCACCCTTGGGGAATCACTAACAGACCACTTCCATGTAATGCAGTGTAATAGAGGATAAATAAAGGACTGCTAAAGATTGACTTTATCCAATACTGTTCATATAGACTTTATTTATATTATATGATAGTGGAGATGTGGTATCAAAGAGGCATGGAAACATATACATGTATATAACTACTAACTTTCTAAAAGGTTCCTCCTTGATGGACTCAGGCCTGGACGCGACTTGTAGTCTTTGTTGCACTGAAATCCAGTGACTGATGAGTTTTTCAGTTCATCAGTGGTAAACAGTTGCTTAGCAAGTGTCTCCACTGCTGACTTGGCATCAGAGGCATCTGTGACTGACCTGACTAATGCATCCTGAAACATAAGACAAAGTAGGTAATTTAGAAGGGTACCTAGCAAATAAAGAAGCCCAAGAGGTACATTATACACATGTACTGTCATAAAACATGGTAGAGATCTAAGAACAAAACAAAATTTTTCTTAGCAAACGTGACCTGCAGGTCAAACATTTTAAACGGTGTCATCCACTGTTCTTAAATGGCAAGATTGTTAATAGCACTTACTACATAAGACAGTATGTAATAAACATCTACTCCACTTATAGCTTCTGTATAGCTGTATTTTGCTTGATAGTATTTATGTTAAACACAAAGTGCTCACAATAGGCCATTTCCGAGATCCATTTTGCCTTGTTTCAAAACGAGTCTAAGCGCGAAACCATTCAAATGAAAACGAGTTTGATTTGCATGAAAATAAACCTGTAGGCGGAACTCATTTTCATATGAATGGTTTCGCACTTAGACTCGTTTTGACACAGAGGCAAAAAGTAACTTGGAAATGGCCTATTTTTTTTGTTTGGTCCCCTGGTAAAAGTCTCTTCTTAAATATGTGCTAATGTAGAGTCTAATCCACATTGGATAATGCAATTCACGCGTTTTCATTGGCTTCTAAAGCCATCATGGTATACATGAGCCATTATGCCATGCTCTACAAATATGGTAAGCATAATAATTATGTATGATTTTTTGGGGTGTTTTTGTTTTAATTTAATTAAAAATTACTTCGCTTGTGCTTGTTGGATATCAGATGGCTATAGCCAACTTGTATCCAATGTGTGCTCCTAGAATAACTGTTAATTATACCTTTGTACAACCATTAAATCTTTCTTCATTTGCATCTTCTCTGTCTGCCACTTCATTTTCAGATACTGCTTTTCCCTGTAGAAATAATACATGTAGTCATGTTAATGGATCAGAATCAAGAAACCTTTTTAAAGAAAAGAAATTAATTGATTATGAACTTACTTACTATATATTAAGATACAGTGTACAACTGTTAGAAATTGAAACAAGGCCAGTTGAATTTCCAAATAGGAGCAACTCATTGGTTTATTTAATCTAGCTTCAGCATAAACATTACTACTGCAAAAACATTCATTAGCTATAAGGACATATAGTCACTGCAGGCAGTAAAAGTTACTCAAATTATCACCATCTGTGAATAATAATGATCTGCTTGTGGTTCATGCTATTGTTTACAATGTATATTGGCATCATATGTGTAAACCAGCCAAAAAAAATCAAGGGCCTATTTGCTGATTCATGCGTGTGTTGCTACGCAAGGTGGAATTTCACAAGTTTCCAGTTACTTGTGTCAGCCTGAGCACAGAAAATTTAAACAATTCAATTCAACTCAACTCTGAACTAACTGAAAATGGCAAGGTTATATGAGGATAAATTTTCTTTAGTACTGGCTCCAAGAGATCAGTTAATGGTCCTTAAAATAGCAAGACATCTTTGACTGATATTATGGATTTCCATACCTTCCTTTGCTTCCTCCTCAATTTCTCAACTTCAGCTTCCAGACTGCTAAGTCGACTGCTAAGTGACTGCAGCAAAGGTTGACAATTTGGGCAAGAGTTGTTGATATCTGCGGAAAATGATGACTTCCTATGCCAGCTGTCATCTCTGGAAGTATGGCCTTGTGCTGTTTGTAACTGATGCAAGTTGCTGTTACGAGATGAACAAATAACAGGTCCTTCCAAATCTGAAACATCATAGTCAGAACAATGGCTTAAACTTTGGGAAATGGAGAACTCTTGCTGTGGGATAACAGGTGAAGACAAAACTTCACTGGAATTCATTAACTGTTGAAGACTGGACATGGAAAAATGGCTTGGTGAAGGACCTCTTAAAGCTGAATGAGGTGATCCCACTGGTGTTGAAGAGAACTGAAATTTTGAGGCTGGATTGACAGGTGAAGCTGATTTGTAATGAGATGAAGAGGGGGGATGTGTTGCAATGCTAAGGTTTGATGACTGCTGTGGTGGGAAGAAAGTACTCTCTGACCCATTAGACTGTTTGTCAGCTGAAAGTTGGTGCAGTAAGCTGGGGATATCTCTTTGCTGAAATGTATCTGCAGACTGTGATCGTGAGTTAGAGACAGAGTTTGTGGACTTAAACACATTTATTGGCAGTGGTCGTGGTTTTGAACTGATCTGAACTGGCTCCACTGGAACAGCTGACTGCGATATATTTAAATGTATACCAGGTGACTGGGGTTTTGACTTGGGCTGCACTGAATTGGAAGGCTGGTTGGTCCTATTTTCTTCTTCCCCTTCTTCAATCTCAACTACTTCAGGTTTCCAACTTGCATGCTGCCTTCGCTCCAGTAGATTCTGCACCCTTTGAGTATTTGCTGCTGAAATTAATCCAGAATCCTGGGCACATGTCTCTTTAGGGTCAGCAGCCTTCCTCTTCTTAGAGCCACTTTTCTTTTTTTGAGACACCTCTGGTTCCTTGTTCATTTGTTTTTGCTTACTTGAATGCTCTTTGAGAATGTGACCTTTCTCTGTTTCAGGCTTTTTTCTTTTAGGCACTTTGCACTGTTGAGTATTCTCTAACTCCTGAAGCTTTTTCTTGGAAGGTCTTGGCTTCCGGCGTGGACGTGGCGCATCGACATTGGGCTCCTCTTCTGCATCTTTGACTGCAGGACTAACCAAAGAAGTCACCATTTTTTCAGCATCCTTTTTTGTACCTACAAAGCAAAATCAATTGCATAACTTCACCACCAAAATTTCAACTCATTAAACTACATGATGATTTATACCCCCTAATGGAGTATACATACTTCATTTAGGGGAAGGGGAGGCCTGGATTAATCAAAAACTGATATGGACCCACCATGATCCTATTGAAAAACACAGTGAGGAAGAGAGACAGTTTTCAATTCTATAAGGCAACTGGATGCCTCCTGGCTTGTTTATTTAGTCATCTTCAATACAATTTTATTCACTCCACTCTGCTTAGAAAATACATGTAGCTGCCATGAATAAATGAAAGCTTTATATGATGTCAGTTGTTTATAATTTATAATTTATTGCATGCAAATTCTGCAACAACATGTAGTCTGAAGGTCTTTAGGCATGCTCGTTTTGTTACAAAGAGGCCAAGTAGTGAAATCGCCCCTCCCCCTGGAAATTCTCGTCAATGTGTTTTGTTAGACCAAACTACATTTGAAAAAGTAAAATGACAGATCAAATGAACTTGGAAGGAAAAATGTTCAAATTCTAAACAAGTCGGATTAACTGAATTCGGTTTGAGTCAAACTAATGTTTTAAATCTGATCTCTCTGTCCAATAATACTGGAATTGAAACAGAAATTCTGCAAAATATTAGCTGCTTCAAGATTGACCACGATATTTTCCTGCTTTACATGTTTAAGCTTATATTGAGCTTCATGTATGTCGCCATTTTTTGAGTCCGGTTCACTGTTACATGTACATGTAATTCATTCGATCGTGGAGACACCAGAAAAGAAAAGGAGCTTAACCTGTGAGGTTAAAAAGCATTATAATATATATGGGACGTTACTTGAAAATCGTTTGTAATCGGGATGATGCGGCCTTACACGTTTTTTCTCTTGGCATTCGACCTGTCATGCTTTTAAGTCTTGTGTATCAGCGCGCTCGTTTCAATTGTGGGGAAAGGGATTGAAGTGGAAATCGTGCACCTTTTATACGGAAAACGAAAGGAAAATTAAATCTTACATGTACTCACCAAACACTCCCAACACTTCCCCTTGAAACATGACTGGCCTCTTGGTCACTGGATCGATTCCCTGAAGCGAGCACGCGTCTCCCTCTTTTACAACGCTGAGATGATCTTTGACCACGATCTTTGTGGATAACTGGACATCGATTCCCCAAGTTCCCCAATCAACAACAACGTATTCAGATTTCTGTTTTGACATACCAGTACTTGAAAAGAGAAAGCACACGATCAAGAGCTCGAGATAAAATCGGCAGTCGAGGCGTCCGCGTCAAAAACAAGATGAAAATTTCTTATGAAGAGCGCGTCGGTATCTGACGGAGCGTTTGATCATAACGACACTTTTGTAAAAGCGGTTAGATTAAAAGACGAAAGGTGCGAGATGCACGTCAGATCGAACGCCGCTTCTTCAGGATAGGTTGCCACATCAACGTGTGAAATTTTTTGATCGTTGAGAAGATATAATTACAATAGGGCCTAGTTGTGGCCTCGCATATGTGGGAAAAGACATCACATTGATTTCTCCAGGCAAGACAAAACATTTTCAACAGTCAGAGAGGACACTTTTCCCGAAAAAGTTTGGGTTTTTCATCCGCAAGTGAGCCGCCACGTTTGTTTACAGAAGGCAGGAAAACCTGGGAACGAGTTTAAGTCTGACCACGTGACCCTCGCTAGTTGTTTGAAAACATGGCGGCTCTTAGCAAAAGGTTATCGGACAGCGCTCATTCTCCTAAAAATGAAACATCGTTTACATGTATATACAACAAACTATTTTTTGAAACATTTCCCAGTGTTCTTTTGTATCTGCAAGCATTTTGTTTGCCTTCAAGCTGTTGGGAACTCCTTTATTTGCTGGATCGCTACCTACATTGTGACATCAATGGAGGAAACAACATGATGGCTGTTCCAGTGTTTGGATCAATGGAGCACTATCTTAAAAAGGTGAACGTGAATGACCGCACTGTACTTCGACATTTGTTGGTATTTGGGTCAGCAATGACCTCATTGTGTTTTTGTGAGAACAGTTCAGGGGAAAACAACCTTAGTCGAGTCTTACTCGATCATCAATTCAAAACAAAAGACAAAACTCGAAAAATAAAGAAGGAAAGTGAGGCGTTTGGATATACATCTAAGCTTACAGGCACAGTGGAGCTTCCCATTTTAAGATTGCGAGGAGGTGCAGGGGGAGATCAGGAAAAGTTTCTGTGTGAGATTTGTGGCAAGATATTAACGTCAAGGAAAAATCTTGATCTCCATATGGACTCTGTTCATGTTAGCCATTCAGATTTTGATTGCATCTTATCAAGTGACGGCCTCCTAAAGTGGAAATGTAGCTTATGCAACAACCTCTTGTCTTCTGAGCAGCGTATTATCTCTCATTTAGTGAAAACCCATGGAAAAACGAATCTTTTAGGACAAGGACAGAAGCAAAACCTTCATTCACGAACTACATTGTGGAGAAGAAAACGTTCTGCTGATGGGACATTCGTTGATCAACAGAGGTTTTCTAAATCAAAATCTCATCAAGATTCAAACCATATGAGTTACTCAGCTGTTGTTAATGAATCACTTATTTCTGACAGTCCCTGTACATCAGCCCCAGAAGAGGGAGATATACATGTACAAAGTACTGTAGATATCCCAGATGTGGAAAAGGAACTTCCTGTGATGTCTGAATATTCACAAGTGCCAGAGCAAGCTGAACCCTCCTTTCTAAATGACTGTTCTTATTATGGCCTAGATCCTGATTTTACACTACAAAAGGACACAAATTTTATTGACATGGATGATTCATTCTCTTCAGACAACGATTGTGTATCAAGTAACAATGATTACAGCTCATCTGAAACAGAGACAACTTCTAGTGATGATTCAGACTTAGAGGATGATGAAGATCAATTGCAAACAACATGCAGTAGTGACTCTGTGAAAGAATTCACTGAAAAGGAGAAACTGAGTGTGCTCATTCTCTTGTACATTGCCAAACATAAACTGAATGGTTCTGCTTCTGTTGACCTTTTAGATCTTTTGAAGCTAATTGTCCCAGAGGATAACAATTTGCAATCTCTGACCTTGACTCAAATTAACGAAGCACTTGGTAACTGTGTCACAAACATTTATGATTATTGTGGAAAGTGTTTTTCCATCTTTCCAAAAGATGAGAACACTTACCAATGCAGCACAACTGATGGTGAAGGAAAACAATGTACAGGATTACCTTATCATGCTAAGAAGAAGAGAAACTTATATTTTGTTACGGTTTCTATGGAGCAACAGTTAAGCAAACTACTGGAACGTGATGGTATTTGGACAAAAATTCAGCAGTACAGAAAATTACCGAGTTGTTCAAATATAAGAGATATTATTGATGGAACAGAATATAAGAAATTTAAGCAAAACGGAGGATTTCTTACCAATGAAGATCACTTAACTTTGCTTTTCAACACAGATGGCATTCCCTTGTACAAGTCTTCAAAGGTCAATATATGGCCAGTTTTTCTTGCCATTAATGAACTTCCACCAGTAGAACGGTTTGCAAAAAAAAGCAAGGGAAGGGAAGGGAAAGCCAAGGTTTTCAACTTTTTTTTAAGTGTTTACTGATGACCTTATTCATTTAAAATGTGAAGGCTTTACTATCTTGAACAAATTTCATCCAAAGTTGATGCTGTCATTAGGAAGTACAGACCTGCAAGGGAAGGCTTATCTTCTTTCTATGAGTCACCACAATGGTGTCTGTGGTTGCATCACCTGCGAGGAGGAAGGTTTCACAACCAAGCAAGGGAAAGGACATGTGCGATGCTATCCATTTCGAGACCCACCAGCTACTTTGCGCACAAGTGATAGTATTCTAGAGAATGCCCTGTCTGCAGTGGAAAATAAGACAACAGTGAAAGGATTTTATGATGTCACCCCACTAGCAAAGCTCCCTTGGTTTGACCTCGTGCTTGGTATAGTCCCAGACTACATGCATGGTGTGTTACTTGGAGTAACAAAACAATTGCTGAACCTGTGGTTGTTCCCGTCAAAATATAAAATGCCCTGGTTTATAGGTAACAAAACTAAAGCCATTGACAAAAGACTGAAGGACATGAAGCCTCCTGATTTTATTCAAAGACTTCCGAGAGAACTGGAGACAAGTCGTGCCTTTTTTAAGGCTTCAGAACTACAAGCATGGTTACTCTATTACTCGATACCATGCCTAATTGACATCTTACCTCAGAGGTACCTTGAACATTTTGCTTGTTTGGTTGAAGGTGTTTACATGTATATATTACTTGGTGACAATATAACGCCAGACTTGCTAGCTTTAGCTAGAGATCTTTTATCTACATTTTACAAGGATCACCAACTTCTTTATGGAAATGGCAATTGTAGTCTCAATGTACACAATGTTGGAGCTCATCTCGCAACATATGTACAATCATGGGGGCCACTTTGGGCATGGTCCTGCTTTCCATTTGAGGATTTAAATGGAGCCTTACTGGAAAGTGTTCATGGAACAGGGAACCAATGTCGGCAGCTTATATGGATGTTGTATGCCCAAAATAGCCTCAGAGCTAATTGCCATTTAATTCCTAACAAGAAAATACAATTGCTTGTGCTGAAAATGCTTTCTGGGGAGAGGAGACTGCGCAATGTGAAAACAGCCTCAAACTGTCAAATTGCAGGAGCTCTAAGGAAGTGGCCAGTCAGAAATGATATTTATGAACAAGCCTCTTTATTACTTGACTTGCTTTGTATTACAAGGCCTGACTTTCGGGAAGCAAAGCGTGTCATCATTAATGGCCACATTGTTTATTCAAGAATGTATGAAAAGATGAAAAAACATTGTGGATATGCGGTTCTAATTGAGCATAACAGAGAAAATTACATGGCCTTTGTACAGTATTTTCTATATGAAAGTAATTCAAAAACTGTTTTTGCTGTGGTAAAGCGGATTATTTTAGATTTTACAAACCCTTTTCTAGCGTCTGAGAAGCCACGTCATCTCCTAAGAGTTGCAGGGGAAGAGGACCAGCACACAGTTGTGCCAGTGGATTGTGTACTGGAAAAAGTTCTTTTTCTGTCTGGAAATTCAAACCACGTGTGTGTATCAAGAGCTCCAAATTTCTGTGGTCACTGTCGTTGACTTGTTGCTTAAGATGTAAGGCAATCTTTATGTTGATGTTCATTTCTCTATTAAGAAGCATAACCTTGTTAAAATTTAATTTAGCCTTGTAAACAAAAGGACCCATAAAGAACCTGCACCAAACAAGACATCACATGGAGATTTTTAGCAGCTGTTTTGGCAGAGTGTAACAGTTAGCATATAATAAAGTTTTGATGACTAAACTTGAAGATATTTATCGGCCATGTTTGTGTAGACTTTCTTCTTTGTTTTGACCTGAAAATACAGTCACTTGAGAAAAGACTAAATAAAGCTCAATAATTGACCTATTGGTAAGGCAATTTTAATTGGTGAAACATTTATGTAAAATGCTCTCCAGTTCAAGAACTAGGAGTTTAGGTTCAGAGATTACAAAACTGGAAAAAGCTAGAAATTTGAATATTTTCTAGTTTTTTCCAGTTTTCTGAAAGAAACTAAATCTGGAAAAAGCTGACAATTTTTGGTATTACAAATTAACAGCAACTTCTCCCAGCTATTTCCAGCTATTTCCAGCTTTTGAAGCTTGTAAAAACTAGAAAAATAGTGTCTGGAAAAAAGCTGGAATTTGATTCTGGAAGAAAGCTGTCAGATTCTAGAAATTTCTAGAAATTTTCAGACTTTGACAGAAAGCTGGAAATTAATTTTGCAAGGGTTTTCGCTGCTAACCTTATCGTTTAGGGTAGGTTTTAATTCCCTGATAAGTAGAGTCTCCTTTATCTTACAGTGTGTGTCTGACCGTCCTTTTGCCAGTATATCAAAGTGGTCCCATTTTAAGTTGTGACCAGTTGACGTAATGTGGTCTGCGATAGCAGACGCATGACAGTTGCTCGTGATCGCCTTAAAATGTTCAGTTTTTCTGTCATGCAATCTACGTTTTGTTTTCCCAATGTAAAAATCCTGGCAGTCCCAACAACTAGCCTTATACACAACTTTTGACAATTGAGAACGGTTGATCCTATCCTTATAGGGAAAAAAAGACTTGATGCGATGAGCGCTTTGGAAAATAACCCTAAGATTAATGCAACCATAAAATCTATTAATGCAGGTCGTTAGTTGTTTAGCAAAAATTTTGCTCTGTGACCCTAAATAAGGTAGAACTAAGATAATATCCTTTTTGGGGACCGTGGTGATTGGATTCTTCGCTCTGTTTTGCTGTCTGTTCAGAACATCATTAATGTTGTAATTGATAATACCAGCAGGGTATTCGTTTTGTAACAGCAACTTCTTCAGTTCATTCAAACCAGAGCGCAACAGGGAAGGTGATGAACAGATGCGGAAACAACGAAAAGTGAGAGTGCGGATGAGATTAACTTTGTATTTCCTAGGTGTGAAGGAGTCCCATTTTGTGTACAGGCCGGTAAAGGTCTTCTTCCGGTACATAGATGTTGAGAAAGTGTGACTGTGACGTTTGATGAGAATGTCCAAGAAAGGGATTGTGTTGTTCTCTTCAAATTCAACAGTGAATTTAATGTTTGCGTGACAGTTATTGAGATAGTGCAGAAACTGAGTTGCAGTGTTTTTACTGTCAAACAAGGTGAAGGTATCGTCAACATACCGAAACCAAATAGAAGGACGAGCGTTGTTGTTAAAAACCCATTCCTCTTCAAAATGGCACATGAAGATGCAAATTTGTTTCTCAGTTTCTGTCATCGTTATTGTTAATTAGTTACTTATCTATAATTTCAATTTGTGTTTTACAGCAGCAGTTGACACAATTCTAAAAAAGCATTATTCGTGAATCGTTTTCTTACAAATGCAGAATGTTCAATTTTCTTTTCCTATTTTTTTCAGTTTGCAAGATTCCTTCTTGTCGCCACTGTGCCTTGTCAGCAAAACGTCATAGTGGCGACCTGGCCAAGTTACTTTAATTTTGCTTGTTATATATGACCAACAAAGAATGTTATCCGTTTACGGCTGTTGAAATTAAAAACAAAAAAACAAAAGTAATTTAAAACAGGAAAATTAAACTAGTAAATTAAATGTAACACCTAGCTCACTGGATAAATGAATAAATGAATAAAGAAATGGATAAAGAAATACATAAATACTTAATAATAATGTGCTAAACTATTTTGTTATATGTCAATAAAATTGTTTTAATTCAATAATTCGTTCTTTGTAACTATTTTATCAATGGGATACCTGGTCGCCTAATAGTTAGTGCGCTGGATTCCGGATTGGGCGGGCCAGCTCGAGTTGTGGCCGGGGTTTTTTTTGTTGTGTTCTTGGGCGACACACTTAACTCTCAGAGCGTCTCTCTCCACTTAGACTCGAAAAACTTGGTTGTATCCTGGTGTACCAGCTCACAGAGGGAACCCGTACGAAAATTCTGAGCGAGACACGGGCGGGATTCAAGCCATAAAAAATATCGCTGATGAACGAGACAGAGCGTGACGATAATCGGCCTGACAAGAGCGATAAAAATTGGACGATAAATGAACGAGAAAGGAGCGAGACATTTGTATGGCCCTGACATTTTGAACGAAATTCTGAGCGATAAACGGGCCAGATTCAAGCCATAAAAAATCACGCTAATAAACGAGGCAGAGCGCGACTTCAGGATGAGCCATAAATAGACGGGAATGGAACGACAAGTTAATGGCCGTGACCTTTCTAGTAAATTCTGCTCCTGTACGTACTTCATTCTGCATTTAAAACGCCAAAAAGCAGAATCACATAAGCTTAACCAAGTCTTGTTTAATATTGTCAACGAGGCATTTGTATTATATGAGTAAATGCTATCATAACAGAACGTAACCAAAAAACAAACTAATCTAATGTACATACAGTTTCCATCGTGTTGCCTTGGGAGACGTTTCAATACCTCCAAACAAACGTTATGCGCCCATCTTTGAACCATACACGCGCAACATCTTACTTGCACGCGAAATATACGCATCCTGTTATCGTCTGGTTTAACTTAGACAAAAACGATTAATAAACTTCACGAGCAACACTATCAGAGAATACAATTGTAGGCTGAAAGATTTATAAAGAAATTAGAGAAAGTAGTGATTGAAACGTTAACTTCGATGCATCAACTCACATTACAGTAGGCGCTACAAAGATCGGCGCTAGATACATGTATTGTTTGTTTTGTATAACATGGAATCAAGGTGAATCAGTTAGTTATAATTATTATTTCACTCTATGGAAGCCGTTGTAGTAAAACGAGTTGTGCAGTACGGAGATCACACTTTGAAACAGATATCTTCAAAACAATAAGTGGCAGAGACCAGAGGAATTAATAACGCAGTCCCGGGGAACGCAGTGTACATCACGTGTGTACATGTAGATCCAGAAAAGTTAGTTCTTCTTCAAGCTGAGTCTTGGTCATATTTTGCACACTTTCCTTTCGCCCTCTGTAGCTTTCGGCGTGAATAACTGACCTGCTGCGTAAAAATTTCGTTGATGTGTTTGGGCTGTGGGCAATCTTTCTCATTTGCTATGCAAAACGACAGCAGATAGTCTGAAAGAAGGAAAGTAACGAAAGCAACATTAGGTATTGCTCAATAGTGAACGTGACAAGCAGCACGGACAATGACCTCTCCCCAGTCCTCCCTATTCTTCGTAGTTTTCATAACCATGTCATAACCTGTGCACAGCTGGTTGAAATTTGTAAAAACTAATACATGTATGCAACGAAAACATACACCGCCTTTTTGAAAAAAAAACCGTTGCTTTAGAGTATGCAATAACTCCTACCTTTTAACACCCTTGTTTTAGTCTGATCAAGAGGTTTCTTAGCGAGATCACCACCGCTGACCTGAGTCTTGCTGTTGGTAGTAGAACAGGTTATCCCCTGTCCACATGAATTCGCCAGTTCCTCGACCGTAAAAACAAGGGGAATCAGTTTTTGAAGTAGGTGCGTTGGTCCCTTCACTTTGGACTCGTTTATGAGTTGTCTAAGTTTGTTACCAGGGACAAATACGTTGTGTCCTTTCAGAAGGCAAACCTCACCCTATATATTGATAAGCAGAATGATAATGTAAGCGGAAATTATATGCTCAACAGTTGTTGAAGATATTTTAAAAATAGAGGTACGGATACCCATAAATATAAATTTAAGACGTTTATAGATACATCGGTTCGTTTAGTTTATTTCACTTCCCAGGGTCCCAAATGGGTTTAGTGCTCCAGGGGCCCGTTTCTCGAAAGACCCGGTAACTTAACAGGTACAAAATCATATTTTGAAACCGCCGGGTTTTGAAATCAAAGTCTCAAGAAAAGTAGTGTGTGTTCTGACCTCTAATGAAGTCAGTTTTGTTTCTTAAGCTGATAACTTTACTGTACAATTTTCAAACCTTCTGAAACTACCATTTGGAATGGAAAACAAAACAGCGCTTTAACGGGCCCGGTAATTACCGGGAGCTTCGAGAAACGGGCCCCTGGGCTCTTGGAGGGCTCCAGGACTCCAAGACGAAAATTTCAGGGCTCTAGGGGTCCACATCAGCTGCTTTAGGGCTCCGGGCTCCACTCTGGTCTACAATCTTAATGTGTAAAAATTCTTTTCTTTAACTTCAAATCAAATACGCATATAAAAAGTCAGCAATTCCGATCAATTTTTTAAACCCAAGCAACCGGTTATATTAACTCCGATTATGAAATGGATTAAATATTTAACTTGAAAAGTACTAAGGTCATGAAGCAGATCAGATTTCTATGCTCCATGTGACAAACTCCAAAATCTCTGATGTCTGACGATCACTTTGACATCTTCCAAGTGGCAGTGATCCTTGACCGCTCGCCTTGTTGTTGCTTTCGTTTCATATTCCATGATAACTGAATCAAGCGAGCTAAAATAGGCGGCAGGGGTCGATCAACTTGATGCAACCGTGTGTTTATATAAACTGGGGGCAGACAAGGTCTGCCATTGTTGGAGTTTCATGTTGAAACGCGAGAGAGCGGAAACATCAATCGCTGAATATAGAGTTATCTTGCATTGAATCATGGTTTCAAGGAGGTTACTATCAGCTTTGGAGTTATGAAGTTCAGCACAAAAACCTCTATTCATAGACATATGAAGGAACCCAGGACGAATGGCCTATATATTGGGACTTTCTTAGTGATCGGTAAGCAGTGCTGTTTGTAAAATTTAAACTATAAGCTACAAGTATTCGTTTCTTTGTTTATTGCATATCATTATAAACTAAGATAACCGCGTATGCTAGTATTATGTACAGTCGTCTCTTCAATGCAGTCTGGGAACTCGAATGATTAAATTGCTTGAAAATGCTGGGCTCAGGGCTCCGCGCAAAATTTCTTCGGCCTCCGGGCTCGACAGCCAAAAAAAGGATCAGGGCTCCACTCAGCAGAAATTTTAGGGCCCCAGGGCAATCGCACTGTGTGGATGCGGAAAATAAATAGTACCCTTCCTATGTTACCTGTCCTGTTTTTTAAGATTATAAAAGGTTAAGAGCCAAACTGTACTAACCTCAGATGGCTTAAAATTCGCTTTAACCATGTATGACGTTGGAACATCTCGCTGAATGGCGGAATTAGACTCCTGTAGCAGCATATGACTTCCATCAAAAGTCTCGAGCAGTCTTCTCAGGTAGTCAAGAACTTGAGGGGGTGGCACTGAGAATGGGAGTAATGAAAAGTTTCTGTATAACGGCTTAACTAATAAGGGATAACTTGAGATCACACAAAACTAAATGGACGGATTTTGCCTTACTAACTTTTATATTTCCAAGTTTGTTTTAGTACGTTTGTAGTCTGATAAGAAGGTAAAAAGTCGATGTCAGGGATTAATTCCTCAGTTTGCAAACTTAGCCCTTTAGGCTGCTTGACTGAAGGAGAAATGAGCGAATTTCTTTGGGCAAAAAGAATAAACAAAAGAAGAACCGTGGTTCAATTATCTCAGTCTGACAATATGAAAGCCTGGAATAGGGTCTGGTTTTTGCTTATGGTCAGTATTGTGAGCAAAACTAAAGACGAGAACTCACCCGTGCTCTCATAGACACTTTGCCGAGCCTTTAACTGGTCATTCTCCTTTTCTAGCTTTCTAATCTTCTCTCTTAATAAGTTAAGCTCGCTGCAGGGATCTTCCTTGTGGTTCATTTCGTTTCCATCGTCAACATCACTGTCTGCACTGATCAGGATACCAGAATCGTCCAGAGATAAGTCTTGACGTGTTTCAACAGGGTCTTCAATGAAATCATTAAGGCCATCGTTGTAGTCAGATAATGTTGTCATGGCTGTCGTAATTGCAGCACAAGTGGTCCCAAGACAACTGAAATCATCACTGGAGTCAATATAGTCTGACCCTTGTTTACTGGAGCTGGCCACTACGTCTTCTAGCATGTTGAAGTAGCTCTGGTTCGATTGCTGAAGCATGTTTGAGTGCTGCGTGGAATGGTCCCATAGTCGCTGCCCTTGTTGCTCTTGTAATGGCAAAATACTTTGCTGATTCAATCGTTGGCGTTGGGCCTTCTGGTGATCTTGGTGTTCTTGCTGCTTCTGCTTCGGCTGCTGCTGCTGTGTTGGCTGCGGCTGTTGCTGCTGCTGCTGCTGTTTTTCTTGCTGCTGCCGCTGTCCATGGTGTTGCTGCTTTTGTTGTTGTTGCTGTTGCAGTTGTTGCTGCCGCTGTCCATGCTGCTGCCGCTGTAAGTGTTCCTGATGTTGCTGCTTTCGCTGCAGTTGTTGTTGCGGTTGTTGCTGTTGTAGTTGTTGCTGCCGCTGTCCGTGCTGCTGCTGCTGTTGTCGATGATGATGTTGTTCTTGCTGTTGATGTTGTCCATGCTGCTGCTGGTTTTGGTTTTGTTGCTGTTTTAGTCGTTCATTCTGTTGCTGTTGTTTGGGTTGGTATTGACGTTGCTGCTGTTGTTGTGTTTCAATGGGCTTCACGTATTGTTGCCGCTGATGCTGGGAATGGGGAGCAAGTAGGTCATCCTCTTGTTGCAGATCCTGTAACTGCTGCTCTTGTGGGACCCTTACAGATGGGAAAACACTGTTGTACGGCGTAAAAGCAATGATCTCCTGAGCAGCCAAAGCAGAGGATGAGTCTATACTCTTCTTTTGGCGAGCCTTATCCTTGATGGGTTTTCTGGGTTTGTCACTTTTACTTGTTTTGGACTCTAACCGCTTTTTCTTGGGGGGTGGAACAGCTTCAGTGTTGACGTCAACAGGAGAGTGCTGCTCAGGTTTCCACTGGCGAATTAAGTCTTCAGTTGTAAACTCCCTTCCCTCAGTTATTGATGACGTTATAAATGGATGGAGTTCTTCCGAGTAGCGATCCAGAAGATGTTTCTCCTCTTTGTTTTCCAAACATAGAAATTAAAAGTAATTTGGTATTAACGAACATTCAGTCTTGTCTGAAACTAGGGTTCTTTGCATCGTTACCTTTTCTAACGTACCTTTGTAATGAAAGACTAGAGCCATCAATACACTGCTTTCAATTATAGAGACAAATAACACAGATAGTGCGAGTGTTGAGTAAATAAAATGATCGCTCTATTGACGGCTTGTTTGTTTTTGAAATCCTTGTGCACGTGCTGAATTGCATCAGCAAAAGCGCGCGCGAAAACTGTGTTCGGCCACCTTAATTGTATCTCCAATTAATCGATCATACATTGTTTGCAACCGACTACATAAAAAGTCTTAAACAAGAGAAGTTTTTGTTTTGACAAATAGTGAAGCGAATAAATACTGTTTTTTTCCTTGTTGGGTGGTATCCTAAATGAAAACCTCTGCATCCATGCAGGCCTTTTGGGGAACTGGACTGCTTAACTGAAATGCGCGCCAAAAACGGTTACATTCAAGGTTAACCAAAATCAAATATTTCTCTGGCCGCTCAAAGGTTTTCCATTCCGCGAAAAGTAATTTCTATCATTAAGAATACATATTAATTGTTATACTCACGTTTTGAACTAACACGGAGGATAACTCCGAGATAGGTTTGCTGCTTCCCCTGAACGCGCCATTTGACTTCCACTTCTCCAAGTTCTTTGAATTCACCTCTCAAGATACAACGAGACTTCAGTATCACGCTTACGGTCTTATCGCTTGGAAAATATATACAGGCGTACAAATTTTCAGCCATATTTTCAGCTCTAAAGTGTACACAGAGAAAATTTTGAACAAAACTGAACCAACGACCTATCTAGCTAGTAGCTGCCGCAGGACGACGGAATATTAACCTATAGAATACACCAATGCAATACGATAACACATCAGAATTACAGCCAATCAGGGAGTCGACTTTCGAATTTGCATTTTTGAGAGGTTATGATTAGAGACGTGACAGGCCCTCCCTGAGCTGTTCCAGCTGACATTTACTTATTATGATTGTATCGAATGAACAGTGTCACCGGGCCTTTATGTACCCAGGCCGCCAAAAATCGGCTTCTCTATCCCTCTGCCAGATGTCCGTTTTTGGAATGTGTCTGCACATCAGTTTATTCGTGAACCACAAACACGTAATCATATTATCCAAAGACCAGAAAAATATTTTGTGTGTGGGAAAATGTAGTCAAGGTGAACATGATCTTGAATAATAGAGTCGTTGACATCAATACAGGTCAGTACAGGCAGTTGGGTTGTTGCTTATCAGTGTCATCTTGACAACTTAACTATTGTCACCTCGACCCGAAACGTTAATAGCACTTGAAGTTACTAAAATTGTTCAGGCTTTGTGAACTTCCAGAACTTTTCCAACTGTCTCAGAACTGGTATTCCTCATTCAAATGATGGAAACAGTTCAGCCCTTTTCCCCTTGCCTCACAACTCGACATAGCGCGGGAAGTGGAGTGATGCGCCAAAACGTAGCGAGGCTTACATGACGCAAAAGAACAATCTGGAACGTTCTTTGATCAACACTTGTCTTGATTTAGATAAATACGTGATCTTCTAAACATAGGTCTCTATTGTGCACACAAGTATATGTTACACTTGTGATGCTATCAGAGATCTTGAGTTCTGTCCGAAAACCAGCTAACCTGCTAGCTGCTCTACACCAATATTTGTATTGGAGTTAAAAAAATGTCAACAAATTCGAGAAGAGCTAACAAATCTAAACGACTAAGGACTGAGGTGAATGCAGCAGAAGAATCTTCATTTACTGACATATCCATACCATTGTCCCTATCAAGTTCACAGCAGATTCCGTCGGATGACTCAGTCCTTTCTCCAAGCTCATTCAACTTAGAGAGTCATCAATTAGAACACGAATGTGGCCATGAGATTTTAGAAATGCCGCATCCTCCAAACGAGTCAGCTGACGAGTCATTTAATGAAAACGAACTTGAGCTGGATTCGATGTGGAATGAGGTTTTCCATACTCTTGTTGCTCAAACCGATGAACGTGAATTACGAGACTGGGAAATGACAATGAGTGAAGAAGATGACAGTGATTTTGAAGAAGTCAGGGATGAGATGACGTTAACAGAGACGGCTGACCCGCTTCTTGGGGTAGGAGTGGATCTAGATGATCAACGCAGCAGTGAATCTTCAGGACAAACTGACGCGGGCAAGACATCCAGTGAGAACCAAATATTATACCCCGGGGCGAGGGTCACTATAGGTGGAGTTATGGTCCTTCTTACCCTTTTTGCTATCAAGTACGATTTGACTGGTGAAGCTATCACCCACCTGTTACAGTTGATAACACTGATACTGCCCTCGGGCAATATTTTACCAGATACTCTGAAAAAGTTTAAAGCTTATTTCAGAAAGTTAGACAACCCCTTTATTGTTCATCATTATTGTGCTTTTTGCTTGTCATATGTTGATAAACAAGCGACATTTTGTCCCAACACTGCTTGCTTGAAGGAACTATCAGCTCGACATGCCAAAGCGTACTTTATTGAGATACCCATCGTTCAGCAGCTGGCAACATTTTTCTCAAGGGGTGGATTTTACAGTAGTATTCAACATCGTTT
Organism: Micromussa lordhowensis; assembly: GCA_964020085.1. NCBI lineage: Eukaryota > Metazoa > Cnidaria > Anthozoa > Scleractinia > Lobophylliidae > Micromussa > Micromussa lordhowensis. The sequence continues at coordinate 142,162 of CAXHUQ010001077.1, forward strand.
TCAACGGGAAAAGAAAAATAGAAACAATGTAGAGGATATATATGATGGTCTGCTCTACAAGAAATTAGCGAGTGAAGGAATTTTATCATCCCCTGATAATCTCTCTTTTCTCATGAACACTGATGGTGTTCCAGTGTTTAAATCATCCAAAGTTTCTATTTGGCCACTATACCTTATTATCAATGAGCTCCCTTACCACAAACGCATGGCAAACGAAAACATGATTTTTGCTGGACTCTGGTTTGGGGAAAAGAAGCCAGCCATGTGGACTTTTCTCAAACCTCACACACATTCCTTCGCTTTTCTTGAAAAGGGTGTTGAAATGGAATCGCCTGAGAGAGGAAAATTTCAGTGCAAAGGAATTTTGCTGTCCTGCACATGTGATCTTCCAGCGCGTTGCCTACTTTGCAACAGTATGCAATACAATGGCGAGCATGGCTGCTGGAAATGTTTACAACCTGGGCAAACCGTGCGAACCGGCGTTCGCGGACACAGTAGGGCATTTCTCTACCAACCTGATGATCCTAAAGGCCCGCTAAGAACGTCAGAAGGAGTAAAAGAAGATGGCATTCGAGCAGCTACACTCCAGCAACAGGGTGTTAACCGCTCTATTGTCAATGGAGTGAAAGGACCATCATGGCTTTCTGCTCTACGTTACTTTGACTTAGTTAGCGGAATGGCAATTGACTACATGCATGGAGTCCTTCTCGGCGTACAGAAACTACTTTTAACCTTGTGGTTTAGCTCAAAATTTTCAAATCGACACTTCAGTATATCCTCTAAAGTAGACAGCATTGATTTTAGGCTGAGCCAGATTTTACCAACTTCTGAAATTAAGCGTCTTCCCCGTTCCATTGCGGAGCACTTGAAGTACTGGAAAGCAAGTGAACTACGCTCATTTCTGCTTTATTACGGACTACCAACCCTTTACGGCCTTTTACCAGATAGATACTTTGCACATTACACGTTATTTGTCCAAGCCATTTACATCCTTTTGCAAGATTCAATTTCTGAAGCCGATTTGCAAGAAGCCGATAGGCTACTAGATGGATTTTGCAAGTCATTTTCAGCTCTGTACGAGGAACGCTTTTATACTTTAAACGTTCATCAATTGCTACATCTAGTGGATAATGTCAGAGATCTGGGCCCACTTTACACACACAGTTGCTTTTCATTTGAAGATAAAAATGGTTTCATCTTAAAGCTTATCCACGGTACTCAGTTTATTGACAATCAAATTCTTTCTGCGGTCGCGTTAACTCAAAAACTACCCGAACTCAAGGAAAAGTGTGTCCCTTCTGGATCGGAGATTGACTTGCTCTATCAAGATTTAACTCGTGCAAAGAAATACAAATTTAGGACTGAAATTCTTCCTAATATTCACGTTTTGAGTGCAACTTATCAGGTATGTCTAAGTGTCACCGAAATGAATGCACTGGAAAAGTTTCTTGGCTCATCTTGCCCTTTGGATCGCCTTTGGGCATTCAATAGGCTAGAGGTAACAGCCACGAGTTCCGTAATTTGCGGGCTTGCTTACAAGCGCATGCGTAAACGTAACTGTGCGGTTGTGAAGTATGCCGCGGACAACACCTGGGCATTTGCGATGGTGAAGTTTTTCATCAACTACAATTTGTCTTCATCAAGAGAACCGATGTACCTTGCCGTAGCCCATCCCATTCTCTGTGATACTTACAATCCCAAGTTACCCATCAACCGTGTGACACCTTGTAATCATGAGCAAACAGTTGTTTTTAATGTATTAACAATTTCTTCAAACTGTTTATACATTTCTTTCACTACAGAAGAAAACCAAGACGATGCGTACGTGTGCGAGTTTCCAAACAAGAAAGAACATGACTGAAACCTCTGTGTTTTTCTCAGATCTGAATTTTGATTCTTATACGGCCTAAACGTTTCTGGTTGCAGACCGATGTAACAGATAAAGATTGCTCACTGACACCGGAAAACGTAGGATCATTGTTTACTAAAAAAGAAAATCAAATACTATGTCCCAGGCGTTTCTACCGTAGAGCGTGGAAACTGGGGATGAGACTGCGATAGATTAGCTTTGTGAAATCGCTCTTCGTAAATGTTGTGTTCCGCGAGGATCACGCTGAAGCAAATCGTTTTCCGAAACAGGGAAGTACACGAACTATATTGCTTGAAATTGTACCAAGTAAGCAAAGTTCGTGCTCGTTCTCCTGGGATAACAACAAATAAACCACGTACGAGTTCAAAGATGCTGAGACGAAGAAATGAAGAATCGTGAAGTCGAAGATGGGCTGAGAGGAGGCAAACAACATGCAATATTGGCCACAATTGGATAAAGATTATACTCAACGAAGCAACGTAAATAGTAAATATCTAAGCGTAACTCTTGTGTCAATAATTTAGTAGATTCCTTCGTTTGTTTTTATTGTGTTCAATAAGCTTACTTGTAAAATACGATTTGATATTGCGGTACGAAACCCAAGTAAACTCAGGTGACTGTAATTGTCATGCCGTTGAGCGGTATTATGGCCGATAACAGGACATGACAAATGTCACGGTCAAAATTTACGCAATTGTTAACGAGATATCATCGGTATTTGTTAATTTCGCGCTATTATGCAGCCACAGTTTCAACGATAATGGACCGTGACAAATGTCTCGCTACTGCGAGGTAAACGAAGAAACTACAGGTTGCACTTTGTCTCGCTCGCTCACGCCACATTATCAGCGATAAACAGCCCTGACAAATGTCTCGCTCCGCCGCACAAGCGAGACCAAATCCTTGTCTCGGTTTGTCTTGCTCAGTTCTCGCCTTAAAAATAGCTTTCTGGCCCGAATCGGGCGCGAT